>QLOM01002594.1:0-12114 GCA_003313785.1 Termitomyces sp. MG148 | reverse complement strand
ACAATGACAATATTGTACTCCTAAAACCAGAGCTCTTTGCCATCCATGCTCTAGAGGGTGTAGTTGGCCAGGGAGAAGAAGTAGGCATCCTTCGAGACATCCGTCAAGGTAACTGGGAGGGTGCTCAAGAAGATCTGGTAGCCAAGGCTGCTCTAGCCTTGCATGCTCGAGAGAAAACTGGAGTAAAGTCAGTCCGCACTGATGAGTGGTCTTTGGAGAACGGTCTTCTCACCTTCCGGGGGCGCATCTATGTTCCCAACCTACCTGACCTTCGGAGGTGGATTGTTGAGCAGCATCATGATTCTCGGATTGCAGGCCATCCTGGCAGGTGGAAGACACTGGAACTGGTTTCTCGGAATTACTGGTGGCCCCAAATGTCACGGTATATCGGCTCTTACACTTCCACCTGTGACCTCTGCCTTCGGACTAAGCCTTGTCGTCAGCCTCCCATGGGACAACTTCATCCTCTGCCTATCCCAGCTGAGCGTTGGAGCGTGGCCTCAGTAGACTTCATTGTTGAGCTACCTGATGCTCATGGATACGATGCAATCATGGTAGTAGTAGACCTCTGTGGCAAGCGTGCTCACTTCATTCCGACACACACCACCTGCTCTGCTATGGGTGCTGCTAACCTGTACCGGAAGCATGTCTGGAAACTCCATGGGCTGTCCGATGCCTATGTCTCAGACCGTGGACCTCAGTTTGTGGCAGAGTTTACCAGAGAACTGTATCGCCTCCTCCAGGTCAAACTCCACACCTCCACTGCCTACCACCCCCAGTCTGATGGCCAGACTGAGCGTGTCAACCAAGAGCTAGAACAGTATCTGCGGCTCTTCTGCAACGAACGACAGGATGACTGGGATGACCTATTGCCAGAGGCTGAGTTCCAATACAACAATCATGTACATGCTGCTACTCAGATGTCTCCTTTTCTTCTGGACACTGGTCGACACCCGCGGATGGGTTTTGAGCCTCGTGGACGACCTTCAGAGAATGAAGCTGTCAATGAGTTCCTAGATCGGATGAAGGCGGTCCAAGAGGAAGCCAAGGCTGCCCTAACTAAGGCAAAGGACGACATGGCCCGCTATTATGATCGTGAACGAACTCCAGCCCCCAAGTATAAGTCTGGAGATAGAGTCTATCTGGATGCCTCTGATATTGCTACCACCCGACCTTCTCAGAAGTTCTCTCATTGCCGTCTAGGACCCTTCCCCATAGTAAGACAGGTAGGCCCTCTAGCCTATCGACTCAAGCTGCCTAGTGGAATGAGCTGGCTCCATCCAGTCTTCAATGTGGTGAAGCTCTCCTCTGCACCAGATGATCCAATTCCAGGTCGACGTCCACAGCCACCACCACCTCCCATTCTTGTAGACAACAGGGAAGAATATGAAGTGGAATGGATCCTAGACAGCCGACTCTTCAGAAACAAGCTCCAGTTCAAGGTCAAGTGGAAGGGCTATGGAATTGAAGACATCTCTTGGGAGCCACAAGAAAATGTCCATGCTCCTGCCTTAGTCCAGGAATTCTACCAACAGCACCCTAATGCTCCCCGGGCAATCAGAGGCATCTACTCTCTTTCCAAGGTTGACCAGGCTGTCCAAAATTACTTCTACCCAGTACGTCGAGACGCCGCACTCTAGAGGGGGGGTGATGTCAGGGGACTCCTCATTTCTCCCTTCTTTCACTCCTTATTCTTTCATTCTTCCTCTATTTATTTCTCTATTTCTGCTGTCACTCTTTTACTTTACTGCTTCTATTCTTTCAACACTATCTATTGGTACTATTCTCAGCCCTTGAGGTGCTCTAGTTCTTTAGTTATCATTCAAACAAGTGTAGCCAACGCTTCCAGAGGCTTAGTAAGCATCCAGAGGCTTAGTCATCTCGAGGCTAGCCTCCAAATTACTAAGCAAGTCACATGGGACATGTGCATGACCTCTGGCAATGGCAATTTCCGAGTTTTTGATTATTTTCGGAGATTTTCCTTTTTTAGATTATAAAATTTATTGTGGCTTTTGTCATGCTATACAGTTACTTCCCACGCTTCTGGGGCCTCAGAAGCGTCACTCCTGGCATAGGGAATCCCTAGACTTGTTCTCTTTGGATTTCCCTTTGCCAGGTGAGTAGTTATTGCTGTATTACCTACATATATTTTGGATTTCCCTTTGCCAGCTGTGTGACTGAGCCACAGCCTCCAGAGGTTGCCCTTACAGAGTCCTCTGACACCGCCAGACTGGCAAGTGGTTTTACCAGTCCAAACCCTTTCCTTCCGAATTCCTTCCAACTACTTTCATCGACCCTTGCCTTTAGAAACTGGTTGACATTGGATTTATCACCAAAACTAGTAAAGTCAATAAGCAGACGTACAAAGACACCCTTCGCGCATGGTGCGCACCATCTGGGCTCAAGGTGCAGAGCACTAAACATTACCATGCTAGGCAGGCATCCAAGGCCTCTAGTCAGCTTCTGGGTGCTCTCCCATCCAATCATCTCTTGCCTAGGAATCCTATGGCACGGCAAGCACGTGTCCCGCACTCCAGTGATCATGAGGACGCCCACTACAAGTATCATGGAGGACCTGATTGGCGATCTGCCTCTCCTGTTAGATCGTACGATCAAGATCATCGCTCTCGTTCTCCACGGGTACGTAACAGAGAGAGGCATACTGAGGGGTCATTTCGCAATTATGTGTTCCATAGTCACACCCCGCCCTATGAGTCTGAGACCCTAAGGCAGAGGGTTGAGTTACTCAAAGAACTTCCAGAAGCAACTAGCACTCCTACTCAAGAATCAGGAAAAGAAAAGAGCCGCCGTCGCGTGGCTAAACCAGCTGTGGTAAAGGTCCCTACAGTCAAGGTCCCAGCTGTCAGGGGACTCCTCATTTCTCCCTTCTTCCACTGCTTATTCTTTCATTCTTCCTCTATTTATTTCCCTATTTCTGCTGTCACTCTTTTACTTTACTGCTTCTATTCCTTCAACACTATCTATTGGTACTATTCTCAGCCCTTGAGGTGCTCTGATTCTTTAGTTATCATTCAAACAAGTGTAGCCACCGCTTCCAGAGGCTTAGTAAGCATCCAGAGGCTTAGTCATCTCGAGGCTAGCCTCCAAATTACTAAGCAAGTCACATGAGACATGTGCATGACCTCTGGCAATGGCAATTTCCGAGTTTTTGATTATTTTCGGAGATTTTCCTTTTTTAGATTATAAATTTTATTGTGGCTTTTGTCATACTATACAGTTACTTCCCACGCTTCTGGAGCCTTGGAAGCGTCACTCCTGGCATAGGGAATCCTTAGACTTGTTCTCTTTGGATTTCTCTCTGCCAGGTGAGTAGTTATTGTTGTATTACCTATATATATTTTAATATACTTTGGATTTCCCTCTGCCAGCTGTGTGACTGAGCCATAGCCTCCAGAGGTTGCCCTTACACCAGCCCCCGAGGAAACCCCTGCTGATATTGACATGCAGGATGGCACCCGACTTGACCTTGCTAATGCTGAGCTCACGGAATTCATTGACGATGAAGACCTAGGTGTAGCCCCTCCTGGGACAGAGAATGAGGGGGAAGAAGATGCGGAGGGCGAGGAGGAATAACTGATGACTAATGACTGGAACTATCCCAGTCAAAGTTGCATGCGCCTAGCAGAATCTTAAAACCCAAAGAAACTTTAAACTTCATTTTCTTCTCTTTGACTAATTCAGGATTACTGCAAGACGCCCCTTGTGGTTTGTCTGGAGGGCGTATGTAGCGGTATTGTGACATCTGCAGCTGTACAGTCACAGTAAGCGCCAGCAGATGTCTTTTTATTCATTTGATTTACCTTTGTCTCTTATTCATGATTACAAACAAACCCAATCCTACCTAGTATAAATAGTCACACTTTGCTGTTTGTAGGCTAGGACTCACAATATTAGGACTTAACCCAGTTCTATAGTGAGACTCTACTCCGTGTGACAAAACGCTGCCTCTTTGGGTAGTCTTATGTTACACCCACCCCGCTCTGTAATTCCTCCAACCCAACACCTTCGCACTGTGGCACAAACTTCCCACCTTCAACGTGGCCCTTGCATCTCGCTGGCTCACGTCTCCTCACATGCGCCGTCCCACCAACGCGCATGCGTTTGTGGATTGGATCGCAGTCTGTAGGGCTGCTGCTGCCACGATTGCTTGGGTAGATTTCAGCTGGTGGTGCAGCCAGCTGTGGATCTGAACTCCTGGCCTTCACCTCGAGGGTTTGGTGTGTGAAGACGGTGTTTTTGGATGACGGTAAGAGCACATGACTGTCCTGATGTGCACAGATAAAGATATGGAACTGCGCCCCCCTCCCCCCCCTCCGAGGCTTTATGTACTGGTGCCAAGACCATGGGAAGCTTTTAGAGAAACGTTCAATGTAAACGGGTAAGGCCTTAGGGAGCGCTTCTGTGTGGTAAGCATTTATTCATGAATCAGCCCACTCGTTTGTTTTTCTCTCCAGACGAGACAAGATGTTGGCAACAGCTGTGTCACAGTTTGCTGGATGATGGGTCAGGTTTGAGGTCTTGTATTTCTTTTTTTTTTTTGAATGTCAACAGATTTGCAGCGGTCTTGTGCCTTTATCGCCACTGTCGTTGTATAAGTGAGCAACGTCTAGTTGCTTGACCTCCGCATTTCATACCTCGCAGTTTAATTGGGTGCATTTGTGCATCACTACACTACACTCTGAAAGTGTGACAATTTCTTCTTCTTCTTCTACTCAATAAGCCACGATGCCCACAGAATTGTAATATAACGAACTTGCTTTACAAGGAGTCTCATCCTATCTAGTAAGTAAGATTCAGTCTCTCAGTAAGCTGAACACAGTATGTATTCCTAAGGACACTTGAGAGTCAATCTTTGACACCAACCAGGGATTAATTAATTCATTTAGTTGTACCCTCACCTCATCTTTTTTTTTTTTTTTTTTTTTTTTTAGTGGTAATTGCTATGGGATAATAAACAGTTCACAAAGTCAACCTTTATTTTCCTGGATAGGGTATTTACAGGACACATTGTATAATAAAGAACCAGAAGACCGGGACCACTCTGAAGGAAATGCCTTTACGCACTAAGTGTGGAGCTCAGTTAACCAATACCCACTAAAACATTGATTGCCACTCTCCAAGTCTTCTGGGGGTCTACCTTATCAGGCAGGTAGTTCTTCCAGGTATCCAACACCTTCTTAGTGTCCGTCACTTTCTTTCCGAATCAAGGTTTATTGGTCGTCAAGCAGTCCAGTTTGATTCTTTGTGCAATTCTTCTTTTCAACCTGTTGATTATCTCTACCTCTGAAAACAGTCGTTTGGGGTCTGCCCTCCTAGATATTTTCCAATTGCATCTTATTTTCCATATGATACTGGACGCCTCAGCCACTATTATTTTTGAGAACCTGGCTGCTCCCTTCTTATTGGTTTGCGCTTTCCTCTTGAGTATCGCACATCCTAGTTGCTCTCCTAGAGAGGGTTTTTCAAATTTGACTCCTTGCTTTTTGTGTAATTTCTTGACAAACTTCCATATCACCTCTTGTCCTGAGGCTTTACATTCCGTTAGGATATGTTCCATGGATTCCACCATATTATCACATGCGGGGCAGATAGCTCGGTGCTCAAAGTTTTTAATGTTTTCCCAGTATTTACTGATCTTGAATGCGCCGTGCATGGCCTTCCATAGGAAGGCTCTTGTCTCCTTGGGTAAGGTTCTATCCTTTAGTGACTCCCAGATTCTTTTGTCTGTGGGTGCCCCATCCTCATGGTCATTTACAGCCCATTTCGTCGCGTCAAGGTGGTTCAGCGTGTTTCTCCTGTATGATGTTCGTTTTGTCTCCATAATCCCTTTATATAGGGTGGCTTGCTTTATTGTCTCTAGTTTAGCTCCAGGGAGGTCGTATTCCCATGCGATACCCATGTTAAAGTTGTCTGGTGCAGCTTTCTTTGTTCCCTCTTCTGCTAGCTTGTCTGCACCTTCATTTCCTTCAACCCCGGAATGTCTCTTAACTTTTTCAAAGAGGGTTATACCCTTTCTGCACCTTAGGTGTGCCACCAGAGTTCTCATGACTTGTTGGTTTGCTGAACCAATCCAGCCGTTATTCTTGTGCTTTTGTAGGTGTGTAGTTATGGAGTCCAATATCAACTTGGAGTTACTCATAATTTTAAGAGCGTTCTTTGACGGGGCGTTCTGTGTTACTCTTAGGATTGCTAGTGCCTCCCCTGTGTTGTTTGTTTGGTCCAGGTGTGCAGGGAGCCTCAGAGCTTTGTTTCTGTGGTCTTTGTCTCTGTACCATACACCTGCTCCCGCTATTGCTTGTACTGTGCCGTTTCCTACACATGATCCATCTGTGTAAACTGTGGTTAATTGGATGGGACCATGGTTGTTTCTTGTGTGGTTTGTGTTGGGTACCTCTGTGCTTCTTTTGTCCGGTGCAAAGACTCTGAATCCTTCTCTTAGGGAATCTTTTATTTCTAGGCTTGGTTCAAAAATTGTTCCTTCTGCCCTATTTTTTAGGGCTTTTTCTTCCTCTGATAGCTCTCTTACTACCTGTTCTTGGCCAGGCCACTATTTATCACCAAGCTTTGCGAGAAGGCTTCTTGCAAAATTCCCACAGTCGTTCTGTAAGGGCGACCCCTGGAGGCTATGGCTCAGTCACACAGCTGGCAGAGGAAAATCCAAAGTATATATATAGGTAATACAACAATAACTACTCACCTGGTAAAGGGAAATCCAAAGAGAACAAGTCTAGGGATTCCCTATGCCAGGAGTGACGCTTCCAAGGCTCCAGAAGTGTGGGAAGTAACTGTATAGTATGACAAAAGCCACAATAAAATTTATAATCTAAAAAAGGAAAATCTCCGAAAATAATCAAAAACTCAGAAATTGCCATTGCCAGAGGTCATGCACATGTCTCATGTGACTTGCTTAGTAATTTGGAGGCTAGCCTCAAGATGACTAAGCCTCTGGAAGCATTGGCTACCCTTGTTTGAATGATAACTAAAGAACCAGAGCACCTCAAGGGCTGAGAATAGTACCAATAGATAGTGTTGAAGGAATAGAAGTAGTAAAGTAAAAGAGTGACAGCAGAAATAGGGAAATAAATAGAGGAAAAATAGAAGAATAAGGAGTGGAAGAAATGAAATGAGGAGTCTCCTGACACGTTCGGATTTTTACATCCTTTTTCCCTCATACCTTTACATGGAGCACATGCACAGTTTTTTCTCTGTTTATGTTGTGGGTTTATTCTTACATCTGTTACTTGTGCTAGGGACCACATATCCCCAGTGGTCGTTACCATGTGGTTGGTTCGCTGGCATATCGCTTGGTGAGCGTTAATTCTCATATTTTTCTCCTCCTTTAGGCCAATATGGAACCATATTGGCATCTGACGTCTTAATTCCTTGCTTAGAGCTATTGGGCAGAATCTCACATTGTGCTTCCTCACTGTCCTCCCTCCCTCGGTTTTTCACTTCTTAGCTAGTTTGCTTCCTAGTATTTCGTCTGCTATTTCTGCCCATTTAGGTCTATTTTCTCCGAAGTTTAAGTAACATTTAGTTTTCATTAGTTCAATCGCTTTGTTTCTTGTGTTTAGGTTCAGGAGTTTCCGTCCACCCTTTTTGTGTGGAAGGTATAATGTGTCCATACCTATGGTGGGTTTACAATTCTCTCCCCATATAAATTTCCTGATCATACTTGTCAGTTCATTTTCTACTTGTTTCGGCATTCCTTGGACCCCTGTTCTATATTGGGTGTGTCCTTCTACTACCATATTTACTATCAACCTCTTTTCTTCCATCATAGGGTTGCTTTTGCTCCATCTATTCAAGTCCTTTGCCACCGTTTCAACTGTAGGTGACCAGATCCCTTGACTGTCTATACCGTTCCCTATGAAAGCCCCTAGGAGTCTTACTGCCTCTCTGTCTTGTGCTATTTTAATATCTTCTAGGGTAGGGTCTTTGTCCAGGTGGGTTTTCCTCGTAGTTATGAGTCCATTTCTGTATTGTTCCATTCCCACTGGAATTATGACTGTCTTCTTGATGTTAAATTTTGCACCTGATGCTGTGCACCATTCCATGAGTAGTGTTTCCAGGGACTTAAAATCATCATTTTCTGATAGGTAAACCATGGTATCATCTGCAAAAAGTGTTGATATCAGCTTCTCTGCATGGCCTTTCAATTTAAACCCCTCCAGTTGGGAGCTCCTGAGGCCTTGGGCTAGTGACTTGATAGCAATGTTAAAAAGTAAGCACGATAATGGATCTCCTTGCCTGACTCCTCTTGTGACTTTATATGGTTTACTTATTTCACCATTTAGGATTACTTGCATGTTTGCATCCTCATATAATGACTTGATTGTCTTGATGAGGTTCTCCGGAAACTTAAATTTTTTTAAGGAGGCCCATAGAAATTGATGGAGAATTCTATTGTACGCTTTCTCTTGGTCCAAGCACACCACCATTCCGTTTATTTTCTTTTCTTCACACCATTTGATCATCAAATGTGCCAGCTCTGTCTGATCCTTGATTCTTCTGCCTTTCATGAATCCTGCTTGATTCTGGTGTATTATTGTTGGAGCCGCTTTGCTTATCCTTATTGATAGCGCTTTAGTTAGTATTTTGTAGTCGGTATTGAGTACTGTTATTGGCCTATAATTGCCTGGTGAGGTTCTGTCCCCTTTTTTATAGATTGGACATAGCCACCCATCTGCAAAGTGTGTTCCCTCCTATGGGTTCTTATGTCGTTGTATACTTTGGTGAAGACTCCTATTACATCAAAGCCTTCTTTTCCTGTCTCACTTCTACTTCTGTACATATCACTTAGTTCTTTCCATATTTCCTGCGGGATGCAGTTGAGCCCTGCTGCCCTGCCATTTGGTAGCGTTCTCATTGCCATCTCTATCTCTTCCTCAGTCAGAGGTCCATCTAGTTCTTCTCTGTGGGCCTCTGGGACTTCCTTTTCTACCTTACTGAGGGTTCTTTCCATCTTTTGTTCATGCAAGTCTCTATTCAAGGGAAAATCTTCCGATTGGAGTTGTTCATGGTAGTCCCTCATTATTTCCGTCATTTTTTTTGACCTCCTCTCCAGGAACGCTCCTTTATCTGAGGGGGTTTTCAGCGCTACTATTATGTCTCTTGGCTTTGCTTCCTTGTTCATAGCAATCCACGGTTGGGATATTGTTTCTCCATAGATTGAGGCATGTGCTGTCACTGTGTCTCTTGCTCTATCAAAGCGCATTCTTTCTAGTTGTCTTATGCGGTCATCCAGGAAGGCCGCTTCCATGCACCTTGTATCTTTGTCTAGGGAGTTATCATGATGGATGACTTCTCTATCCTTCTTCAAGGCTTCTATCTCCCTCTTGATCTTGGGAGTTTTCTTTTTGGAGAAGTCTCATATTGTTTCGATAATTTCTCTCTTAAATTCTCTGTGTATTTTTTGCATATTTTTCATTGGAGTACGTGCCACTCGGGCCTCTTGTTGGTCTACTTCATACTTCATACCTACTTTCTCAAGAATTCCCATGAGCTCTGTATCATTCACTAGGCTGATTGGGACTACATATCTACCATCTCCTAGGTGTGGGAGCTTTGGGTTCAATAAGTTTGCATACATGATGAGATGGTCTGTGTTGATTCCTGTTCTTTCAATTTCCCAATTCCACGAGAAGGGGATTAGGTTTTCTTTTATATAGATTCTGTCTATCCTTGACTGGTATGGCCTATCTGTCATATAGAAGGAAAAATCAATTCTTGCAGGATGTTCTCTTCTCCACCCATCTGCTAGTCTGAGGTGGGATTTCAGGTTAATCAGCTTACTGACTGCGCTAGGACAGTCTTTGTGTGCTGGGAGTCTATCAAGGGCTTCTTCTACAAGGTTCATATCTCCAAGCATAATATGGGGCTTGGGGCAGTTTCTCCTGGATGTTCACCAGGTTTGTAGTTTGTTCCAGAAGTTTCCATTTTCCTGGGGGTTGTTAGGTGCATACATGTTGACACACACAAAAGCTTTCTCCTTGTGCCAAGGTATCTCTAATAGTTGGGCTCATCCTGGGATAATCTCCATGTTTGATGCCTCCTTCCATCATATGTTCTTTTTGTTTAGAACAAAAGCTACTCTCTTGGCGTTTGTGTGGTTTTTGTCAATACTCGATATTATTAGTAATTATCTCTTGAAGAGTTTGTTCAGGTTGTCCTGTTCTTCACTCTTAAGGTGCGTTTCTTGGACTGCTAGAATATCTATGTTTTTTTCTTGCATTATTTGGTTTATTTCGTACCATTTTGCGCTTGTGCTCTCTGAGCCTCCTTCTTTCATGTTTAGTGTTGCTATCTTAATTGCTCCTCTCTTAGCTTTCCTTTTTCTCTTGAGCTCCAGGGTCGGCCTTTCTGGTTTGGCTGGGACAGTTCCAGGGTTGTTTACTGGGGCCTCTCTTTGTCATTGGTCTGATGTTTCATTGTTATAGATCTGTCTAATTTGGGTGGTTTCTAGACTCTCTTCTGCGTCAGTATTCTGGATGGTTTGGGGGGGTAATCCTTGTTGTGTTGGGTATAGGGTTCCCGGTGTCCTCAGAAGAGAGGTCCTGGGTATTGCGTGTCCACCTCCGATCCCCCTTAGGTCGTCATTGAGGGCGTGGCCGATGGTTGAACCAGCGCCCTCTCCTACCCTGAGAGGGGCTGTTGCCGTTACCGTTGTATGTTTTCCATTGTGTTATATCAATATTTGTTGTGTCAGGAGTAGGTTTTGGACCATGTCTTAAGATACCTCAAGACTTAGCAGGATTGCTGCACCGGCACGGTCCTTCGTAAATACGATGCCGTCTGGTTTTTTACCCGACTCAGCTCGGGGGGTCCCGTCAGAGTTACTTGTTGCCTCTTGGCTCAGTAAATTCACTCTGGCATTAGACCCAGGTAAGATTCTTTTTGAATGTAGAGCAGATTTATTTCTTATGATAGTGTCTCACATTCCTGTTTCTAGTGCTAGCATCATCTACGTTCCTTCTCTATAAAGAGACTCTGGCCTTGGCCTCTTCCCCTCCAGGCTTCAGTTCTGCGGTAGGGGCGGTTGTTATTATATGAGTGTGTTCTATCCTCTTTGCTTGAGGAGGCAAACTCAGCAGTCTCCTCTACCTTGTCCGTTTCCTTGTTTCCGTACCATCCATCCAGTGTCGTGAAGTCACAGTGGTTGGAGTTATGGTCAGCTCCTTTAGAGTTGTAACAATGGAGGCGGTTCTCCTCGTCCACCGGTGTGGCGCTGCCGTGGTCCATGTCCACAAATCAAAGGTCCTTGATGTGCTGAAGCACCACAAAATAGTTTGTCCACGACAGTGATACGGCGGCTCGCCGTTGCGGAACACTGAAACCAGTAACATTATATGGTATAAGACAAAAATATACATAATATGTCTAAAAACAAGGCTGAAAACCGTAAGCCAGACATACTAGACAGCCAAAACCTGTAGGCTGGACATACCGTAGTGTTCCCCGCCTCCTGACGAGTCTGAAACTGGTCAAACAAAGTCAAACAGTGCATAATTCGTCGAGTTATAGACAAACCTTCGAGTAGTGATGGATTGGTGATAGCCGAGGGCTTCCATCAATCAATCATTGATGATCCGGAGTAAGATCTTGATGGGAATGATAAGCGAGCTGTGGCTGTGCCAAAAGAAGCTGATTCGATCACAGAGAGATCCGCAATCAAAGATAAAGCTGAAAATAGCACGGCACTCAGCGGCCATCAAAATAGATTAGATTAATAGCTATCTAATCTCAGATCAGGATCCGAGTACCGAAATCAGTCTAAATTAAGGATTGATGTAATCAATCAAAGATCCCGGATCACGATCTGCGATCAGCGCATCAATTCCATCAAACCTTTGTGACTTTCCTTCCCGGAGCCCTACAGCACTCAATTATAGTGCTATCCCGCCCCCCTGGGTACCTCCGGACTCCCCGGGACCACGCAGATACAACGGAAGGACCCTTAGCGGGTCCCGGATGACGGAAACGCGGAAATCGGAGGCCAGAAATAGCCTGAAACGGGCTTCCGGAGCAAAAACTTTCAATTCAGTAAATTTTATTGAATTGACCCCCGGATGGCTCAAACTTTAGCCTATACCC
>QLOM01002589.1:0-23372 GCA_003313785.1 Termitomyces sp. MG148 | reverse complement strand
TAGTTCCTTGTTTTGTGCTAATCTGAACTGACAATTCTCTTGAGGCATGCTATATCATATGTCTGAATTTTTTATTAGGCAACAGAATGAGTAGTCAAAGTTTTATTGACGATTTTCACATCAATTTCCCGTTTCACATCGATAGTATGTACATGCGTATCCGAATCGATCAACACTTGTGACAAGTAAAATGACCAGGCGACGTCACACGTTTGAACGCATCCATTTCTTCTTTTCAAAGCCGCAATGGGTTCCACTGTCGAAAAACGCGATGAGCATGAGATGAGCACGCACCAGCGTGGGCTAGTCGATACATGCTTGGAGGAAGGCCAATTTGAGTCGGCCATTGCCCTACTAGAACAGCTAAGATCCTCAAGTTACAAGCCAACGACGTAAGCGGAGATATCTCATGTTGATGGATCTGACTGTCGTCAACTGGTTGCAGTTCACACATTCGCCAGCTTCTATATATCGCTCTTCAACCCGAACATCCTCCTTCTGTACATGAGATTGTCGTCGCAGATGTTCTTCCATCTCCTCGTAGGGCTGTCTTGAAGAAGCGGATCCCCTCTGGAGCAGCAGTCTTGGCTGCGCGCCGCCTGCTGAACTCGTTTGCAATCACGAATTCTCCTGAAGCTATTGCCGCTGCTCTGCCGTCCTATGATGATCCCAAAAAAGATGAGTCGGCCACTCAGGCTGGCGACGACGGCTCGCTTGAATCTGTTATAGGGCCTCAATCCATGTGCATAACAAGGGCTGAAAGCTGTTGGAGTATTCTGGCACCAGGATTTACTCAGCGGGGTCAGACACTCTCTATGTCATCAAACGACGACAAGCAATGTTCACTTGATCCAGATGAAGGATATTCGACGAAAGATTTCGAAAACACGATTGTCGGGGATGATGCTTGGTCTACTCTTGATTGGCTCATCCTCCTCTTTGAACAAGATGAAATATCGGCTCATTCTCGGGCTTCAGGTTAGTTTATCGGTAGCTTTTCCTTTTTTTTGTAAATCATACAGTATATACAGGCCGTTTTTCGAATCTTCTTGTGAAACAGATCCCACCCCCTCGAAACGGGACAGGTCCAAGATGGGACATAGGGATCCCTCTGCATATAATATTCTATTGCATGGAACAGATTGACTTTAGACGCCGGATGCTAGGTTCTCGACTTATGACTCTGGTTAGTAACTGTGACCGCATTGCAATGCAGAACTGACAGAGGTACAGTTGATTAATATCTCAGCTACGTCATACTTGGACTTGTCGATGTTCGTTGCATCACTCTACAGTCACTTGACTGCCGCAGGGCTAAAAAGACTTCCTGCACTTTTGTCCACTCTGTTCCCGTCACTTGCCGCCCTCAAGTTCAAAATCATGCTGTGTCGGAAGCTCCTCAGTGATGTCAGTTGTGACGAAGTACGGGATGGACAAACAAGAATACAAGCGCGTGCTAGAGCACTCCGAGCAATCCGGGCTGCGGAAAGTTCAAGCTCAGAACTTGGCGAAACGAGCGCGTCCGCTCAAACGACCAAAAGTCCAATGCCATCTGGTGTCGAAATAATACGCTGCTTAGAAATGAGCACGTTGCGTTCCTTTATTCCCGTGACGCAATCCATTCTCCTGAGGGTCAAATTTGAGCTTATCAATTCTTACGGGATATTGCAATCTGAGATGGCAATAACGGATAGGGATTCTGATTGGATGTCAATTGTTAAGGATGGAAAGGCAAAGCAGCTCATTGACACAGTTTTCAATGACAATTCTGACAACCCAAACAATCGCATCTTTCGGGAGGTCTTGCAGAACACTATGCAGACCTGGTAGTGGAGTTGGAGTCACGGATGAGCCATCGGATAAGAGACATCACGTAGCTCTTCCGATGTTTTGTTGAGACCCCTAGGTGCCAGGAGCACCCACACAACATAGATACCAATCACTCACAGACTATTTTCAGTTCCAGGTGTATGCATACTTACAGTATTTCTATAATGTTATATATTGAAGATGAATGCCAGGTCAATTGCTCAAAGACTGATACAGCTCAGACACAAGTCAGTCTACCCCTTGCACATCAATAGCTGCAACAGGTCAGCCCTGGTGTTGGGAAATCAGACAGAGAACCTGGTGAAAGAAGCAGAGCATGTGGTGTTATAAGTACAGGATCTGTTTATCAGTTGATGTCATAAAGTTCAAAGTCTGTTCAGCATATTTTATCCATCACATGAGCTCATTATCCTCAGCACTTCCAAGTAAAACACTTATAGTGGTGTGCTTCTTAAGCTAAAAGGCATAGTTGGCTTTGTCATCTGAAGATGGCAAGACCAGCATACTTCTAGTCCACTGCCTTGAAGTGCTTGGTGTCAGGGGACTTCCTTTTTTGGAACCCTGGAGTTCTCCAGGGATTTCTGGAGATCTCTGAAATGCTCCCATGCCCTCCAGAAAGTACTGTATATTTGTTTCCTACAATCCTGTGTCACCTACATCCAACTCTGTGACAACAATTTTGTCTTCAACAAGCTGAAGATTGTGTGGGTCCTGTCTTATATGAAGTTGGGACGAGCAGCCACCTACGTGATGAGGGTTGTCTGCAAAGCTTCTGGCACCACCAGTGTCAGGGCGACCTCCAGAGGTTGTGGCTAAGTCACACAACTGGCAGAGGGAAATCCAAAGTTTATTAGAAACAGAATAATACAACAGGAAAGTAACTAATTCACCTGGCAGAGGGAAATCCAAAGAGAACAAGTCTAAGGATCCCTCTGCTGTGGCATGGTGCATCATTGCAGGTGGCAGAGGCATAGGAACAACTAGTACTATGCAGTACTTCCCGGAAGGTGCAGGAGCATCCCAGAGATCTCCAGAAATCCCCAGAGAACTCTGGGATTCTGAAAAAGGAAGTTCCAAAAACGGTAAGTCCCCTGACATCACCCCCCCCCTAGGATGCGGCATCTTGACACACTGAGTAGAACAGATTGTAGACAGCATGGTCAGTTGGGGAGATGGGGTAGAGGCCATGGATGAATTGAGGTGCTCCAGAGTGGTTGCGATGGAAGTATCGGACAAAGGTGGGCATGTGAACGTTTTTGGCATGTTCCCAGGAGTTGTCCTCAATACCGTAGCCTTTCCACTTGACCTTGTACTGTAGTTTATGTTGGAATAGGCAGCTGTCCAAGATCTTCTCTACCTTGTACTCTGCTCCATTGTCAGCAAGGATGGGCAGTAGCAGAGAGGGAGCTCATTGGCCAGGGATGGGATCATCCAGGGCAGGCAAGAGCTTGACCATGTTGAAGACTGGGTGCAGTCAATGCATGCCAACAGGCAACTAGAGCTGGTAAGCAAGGAGTCCTACCTGACGCTTGACCACATATAGTCCCAGTTGCCAATGTGAGAGCTTCTGCAAGGGTTTAGTGGTTGCAATGTTGGAGTGTAACAGACTTACAGCCGTAGAGCCTCACTCTACAGTCTCCTCAAAAAAGTATAATAATTATTATATTAAATAAATATAAATTAAACTAATTAAATACATATTATAATGCTGTATGGCTGCCTTAAGTAAGGCAGCCAATTTTACTGTGACACTACATAGTACTGGAATTGTATATCAATCTGGTTCTCTTGTGTGATAGTAAGGCTTTACTATTTCTTTGACTACGTTTCACTTTTTTGAACCTTTTGGGTTCAATTTTAGTACTATGAGCGATTAATTGTCAATCTAGACTGTCAGTCTAGAGACCCTTGCAAAAAACAACAAACAGTGCATCAATTTCTTGACGCACACACCCAAACCAATCTATACATATAACATTGTGATTGTGTAAGGGGAATGCTTGATGTCTGCGGAATTCCTTCCACAGAGTCGGCAATGCAAGGGGCAAGCAAGAGTCGAGCAAGCGCAGAGGTGGGCAGGAGTCGGGCAAGAGGCAAGCAAGGCTAACAGAGGGTTGGACGGCGCTAGATAAGCTTACAGTCGGTTTAGTGGATAGGCCAGAAGAACACTGCTATTGTTCAGCCTAGGGATATTCTATCCCACAGGCTGCCTATATATACTACATTGGTGGCTGTGCTATTACTAATACTGTTTACTAATTGGGCCCCGGTATGTAAAGGAGTATGACTAACAATAATTGATGCTGAGTAAGGTCTGAGCATATGACTCATCAAGGCTGACTACTACAAGACGGAAGGGGAAAGGGTGGGCCGAGCGGCTGGTCGGATCTGCTAGGGATAGGCATATTGTCGGACTAAGCTCGGAATAGAGTTGGACACAGTCTGGAGACTGGTCCCCTGACACAACCAAGACCTGAATCGCCAGAGACATTCCTGGATTGACAATCAGGGTATCATGTTTGATGGGATAACTCTCATTGACAAAATGTGATAGCAATATGTCCAACAGACAGTACAGCCAGACAGTGGGAGTGGTAACCCTCCCACTGTACCATTGAGTCAAATCTCTGACCAATAGGGATCAGAGGACCGAGGTGGACGAGAAGTTCCACCTCACTGGAATGATGCCAGGAGACCTCATTATACAGGTCAGCAACCTGTACAAGTGTTCTCTGTGGTACCTCCTGCTAAAGGCAGGAATAAAACATCTAATTTAACTGAGGCAACAAAGGTGTATAATGAGAATATCCACCAGCACCTCAGTAGTATCATGGATGATGTGGTAGGTGTAACATTGCGTCTACCAGAAAGGATAAAACCGTGCAAGGCAGAATCAAAACATATTCACTTGTATAAGGGTGAATCCAAGTTCAGTGACTTGGAGAACTGGACGATGGATGTGTGCAACCATCTGGATTGAGAACAAGTATTTGTTCTCTCTGAGTTCTTGGAAGGACCAGCAAAGAATTGGTTTAGACATCATGTCTTGCACTATAATCATAGCAGTGGACCTTCAAGGATGTGATCCTTGAGTTGTATAACCAGTTTGTGAGTGCATCAACAATGCAGGATGCAAGGGAGGCATTTATTGTGACATCCTATACCAAGAAGTTGAGAGTTCAAGGTTTCTACAACACCTTGATAGACTACGTGCAAAACATGTCAATTTACCCAGACAACTGGGTAATAATAGACACATTCCTGCATGGGATACTCAATGCAATGAGAGAATCCCTCATCTGCAATGACAGGCTATTGCCCAAAGTCAATACTGTGGAGGAATAAGCCCACAAAATTGCAAAACACTTTGAGCTGCACTACTCAAAGACTTGCCTGACAAAGAGGCCAGAACCTCAGAAGGTAGGCAGGCACCTTCTGGGCCCGTCGGAAGGAAATGATGGGCAATACAAACCCTTGGTTTGTAGTAAGATCAGCACCAGGCCAGGAGCAATGCTTCCAAAGTGACTGCCCAACAGATAGGTGGGACTAAACAGTACCAGATCCTCAGCAAGAGCCACACCACGATGGTGCTTGTCCAAAACAGGCTGCTGACATTGTTAAGACATCAAATGCACCTCCGAGAATGGAAGCAGGTTGCTCTTTTGCAGCAAATACTTGCTTCAAGTACGGACAATCTAGACACTATGTGAACAAATACCCAGGTAATAGTGAAAGGCCAATGGCCAAGCCGCATGCATATGTACATGCAGCACACATGGCTATCCCTGATGAAGAAGGGGTAGACTCAGGTAACAAACCTGATGTTGAAGATGATGAGGTGGAGAACCTCAATGACAATATACCAGAAGCTGGATATGCCTCTGAACTAGAAGAGTTGTCAGACAATGAGTATGTCAAGGTCAATGTCTACGACAACAACTATTACGCCTGGGAGTCAGACTCAGAGTCCATGGGAGCTTTGATGGACTACCTGGCTAACGCACTTGACTGACTGATCGGAGCAGCTAACATGAAGGTGTATAAAATGCACCTTTGCAAGGTTCCAGAGAAACTGGCGAGGCCAGTGTTGAAGCGCAAGGATAAGGAGTACCTCACATTTTATGTTGAAGTGAATGGCCACAAGGTATGGTGTAACGGTTGTTACGGTTTGTGAGAGCTCAATTTTCACACTACACTGAATCAGACCAGTCTCGGTCTATTGACAATGTTGTATGAGTACAAAAAGACGCTGATTACCTCAGCTGTACATATGTAATATCTAAGTACTAAATATATAATTAAATAATAAAACATAGTGGCGCTCCAGGTGCCACTGAGCTCAACCATGCTACACACCCCCCAATCAGACCGCATTGCGGTCTATACATAAGACGGTCACGCCGTCAGTAGATCAGGCACAGGGGCGATTGGTGAATCCTCTGCTCCCAAGAAAGGATCTACCATCACATTGTCCATGTCATAATCGAGGAGTTCCTCCTCGGCGGTGGGCGCATAGCGTGTGCTTGAGGGTCCAGCCTCATTAAAATCGAGGAGTTCCTCCTTGGGGGGCCCCTTCTGTGCCAGGGGCTCGGCATAGAATTCCTCCGGGCCACTGGGAGGTGCTACGGTGGACGCATAGTCGCGCGTTCACAGGTCATGAGCATGGGGGTCCTGCCCAATACTCAAAAACATTCCATTATGGAATGCGTTACGGAAGATATGTTGGTTGTTCTGCTGTTGCAGCATCAACTGGTAACGGTCTCCGTTGGTGGCGTTTCACCACCCGTCCCACTCTGCAATTGCTGGGGGAGTCCCCAATTCCTCAAGACGGTGGCGCCGTGAGTTGTCCATGGCTGCTGCCTCATATTGCAGACGATGGTCTGCAAAGAATATATGGGCCAAGTAGGTGACCCCATAGGTGTATGCATGGTCAACTCAGCTGACCAGAATGCGGTTGTGAATCAGGATGCGTAGAGCATCCGTAATGGTAAACAAGGAGGAAGATTCCTCTGGGATATCGACCTGGCGTGTCTCCAGGTCTGTCACGTCGGAGGGGAAGGGCTCAAATTTTCGCTCAGTCACCTCCTCACACTCCACGATGGCCTTGCAGTACAGCCCTGGCTGAGCGAAGACATATGCCAGGTGACGGTGGACTGCTGTCTTCGAAGGACGGCGGGAGCAAAGGACTCGCGCCAAGGCAAAGCCGAACAGGCTACGCCAATGGATCCGCATGGCACAGTTGATTGCCAGTCCTGTCCAGATGTTGGGCGTGCCAGGACGCCCGTACAGAAGGGCATACAAGCCCAAATAGTCCAAAGCAAAGGGTAGCTTTGGATCGGGGGTGTTCATGCCCACAAAGGCAATCCACCCCGTATTTTTGCGGCAATAGAGCCGCGATGGTACAATCAAATGCGGGACAGCCTCCCGCTCCTCACTGCTGGCAAACGGCACTGTTATTGTCTGATAGCGCTTGTCCTCCAATAATAGAGACATTGTCTTGTCCCGGGCTGTGGGGTGGCAGTTAAGGGCCACCTGTTTGAGTTCGTTGAGCAGGATGTATCCTGCTTGTTGCTCCCGCAGGGGCGTGAACTGGTTGTTCACCAGTGAATGAAGCCTTCGCAGCTCCCGTGGGTTACAGGGGAATCCCCTGGGTGACACTTGGTACACCTTCGTTCGGGGTACCTGGGCACTATTGCCCTTTTTCTCGGCCTCATAGGCTAAGGCCACGCAGGTGTCCAGCCCGACAAACACAGTATTGGTCATTGGGAACCAATAGAATTGGGGCGCAAGGCCCGCACCAAAGAACGAGTTTTGATGCTTGACCGTCTTGTCTCAGTATATCAAGACGCTGATCACGTTGGGTATTCTCCCGTTCAATTCCTTGAGGCGTGCAGCCTCTACCTCATCCCATGCCTTCTGCCGTCGGTCCATCTTTCCTTGACGGTCCCAATTGCGCCGTTCATGTGCATGCCGCTGTGCAGCGGTCTTTCCCAGCTGCGGGGACTCCATACGAGCCTTTTTCGGCTCCTCGTACTACTCATCATCTGAGGGAGGAGAAGACATCCTCCTCCAGAGCACATCATCACTACGTGGGTCCATCGCCCACACTTCTCTCAGGAACTGTGGAGGGGGTCCCTCCACCAACGCTGCCAGCAGGAAGGGGAGGGTTGCCCGTGGCGCGCCTTTCAGCGCATCCTTGTCAAAAACAACGAGGTCCATGGGTTGACCCTCCTTTTTCTTACTCCGGCGGTTTTGCCAGGGCATTGGCTTTGCAGGCCGTGCAACTTGGTGGGATACTTCCACCCTCACTGATCCCTGCTCCCCAGGGTACGTGGCTGATGCCACGGATTCTGGTCGCAATGATGCAACCTCAGATGTGCCTGATGTCAGGCGCTCAAGCAGCTGGGGGCCAGCTGGAGCATCAACATCATCATAGGGTACGATGTCTCTGCCCAGGCCCTGCTCCTGGCCCGTAGTGGACATGCTCAACGCGGTTGAGCGGGAGGGCGCATCTGCCACTCCTTGCTGATGCTGATGACGCCCAAAAGTTGCTAAGTACTGTCAAGGGTAAACTGTACCTAGCTACTGTGAAAGGTAAATGCGTTGGGCGGTCGCTAGTTGAGAGAGAGTCCGGGCAGGGTTCCAGAGACCTAGTTTGTTAAAGAAAATTGAGTAATTGGAAGAAAGGTGCTTAGCAATCTAAGCCGTGTAACCTGCAAGGCGCTAGGATGCCAATAGTTGGTAGAGACTTGGCAACGTAACGTAGTCAAAGTGTGCTCGTATAGCACCTAGACAGTCGGCAAGACTGGCAAAGAAGCGGTAAGCTTAGCGTAGTCAGTAAACCAGTAAGTCCCTTGGCGACTCTGAGGAACTTATTGTGTGCAAGTTGTGATCTGAACTGTGGGGATGGAATTTGATACTCTTTAAGACAAAATATGTACAGTATTTATAGGCGCTAAGTCGCCGTGTTCATTAAGCTATAAGTTGCTAAGTAACAAAATGGGGAATGGATTATGACAAGAAGAATAGAATGTGAAATAGCTAACCCGCGGCGTCTATCAGTCGGCAAGCGCTAAGTCACCAAACGGTGACTATCCTGGGGTCTGAAACAATCAAGGGGGCTGGCGTTGCCAAAGTCGCTAAGCGTCGGTAAAGTTAAGCGTTGCTAACCGCTAGGCACCGGGGCTGAAGAAGTGACGGCCTGCTGATGGCCATCGGCAAGTCATGTAATCTTATAAGGCGCCAGCTATCTTTGATCGGTGACCTGTTATCGAGCCCAAGGTCATGTGTGCGGTCTGTGCGTTAACAGTCAGGTGGGCGAGTCCCGTGGTCCAGAAGTTCCGTGCGCTAAACATCCCGTGGTTGCCTAGTCATATGTAGTCCGCATTACGCCTGATCACCTGAGTGAGCTGCCAAACTTCTATCAACAAAAGTTGCTAATTATAGCTTTGCTGCGCTGAGCTCAGCCCAGGTCTTATCAACGCACCCTCTTGCTAGAGTTGGTGTCCAGACTCAGAGAAGAAGTCTGCCAGTAGTGCACTGTGCATGCACATGCTTGAGGTCATCCATCATTCGACTGATGAGGACAACTGCCTCCACATCGCGGAGGAATGACACGTCCACGGGTACCTCATACCTGTTGGTCTCCAGACGCTGCAACATCTTGGCCAAGACCTCATCCTGGCCATGGGTGGGCTCTACTGCCCGCCCTTTTCCCTTGCTCCAACGCGTGGTCAACGTACCATGCGCCGGCTCCGCCTCCTTGTCCATCAGCAGCATCTCCAGCCGCTGTCTCAGGGAAAGGCAGAACAGCCCCTCCAATAGCACCGCCATTGTCTCATCATTGTCCTGCTGCCGGGCAGCAGCACTTGGGGGAGCCTGTGCTCCCTCGAGCCGCACCGCTGCTGCAGGGGGTAGGGGCACGCTCGTGCCCCCGGTGGCCGCCGCTGCCACTTGCTGGGGCATTGCGCCCCAGGCTCCTATCCATGTTGGGTAGTATGGCATCATCCCCGGTGGCGCCATGAATGGGTACATCACCGGGACCGCATAGTAAGGAAGGGGCGGGGGCCCCATCATTCCACGCCCAATCTCTGGAGCCTGCTCCCACACCTGGGCCTGTGCTCCAGGTCCCACCTCTGGGTGTTGCACCCAGCTCATCTGCTCCGAAGGGCCAGCTTGGCCCCCATACTGTCCCCTCTGGGGTTGTACCCCAGCTCCTGATACTTGAGGGGGTGGAAATCCACCTCCCACCAGTGGAGTCAGATACCCGACTCCCATCGCCTGCGGGGGGTACCCACCCGCTGCTGCCTGATATTGTGGCGGGTAGCCTGCCGCCATGTTCGAGTATTGTGGGTACCCCACATTTTGACCTGGTTGGCCCCATTGAGGGACCTGTTGCTGCTGCTGCTGTAGGGCCATCGCCCCCTGCTCTCCCCCCCCCCTTCAGTTGTCGGTATGCCCAACGACATCTGGGTAACTGTGTACTGTTGCTGCTGCTGCTGGTGCTTGTGCTGCTGGTCAGTATTCATAGGTGTACTGTCCTGGGAAAAGAAAAAAGAAAACTTGAGACAGGCACTTGTCTCAGCCACCTACTGACCAACCCAGCACAGCCACAATTGATGTCCCGATCAGTCAGGTGCCTGGGCGTCTACCCAGCTGACTTGGGCACTTAGCTCCTTTAAGCTCCAGGTAGCGATCCAGCGCCACCAGCTTGTCACAGTGGGCATAGGGCTCCCATGTAGTGTCCCCCAGGGACCACCGCACCTCAAACTCGAGCAAATCCCGCTCAGTCCACCGGTGGCTGATGATACTCTTGACAAACCATTTGTCGTCGTCTCTGGCTCCAAAGTCATACAGGCCTGGCGTTGCCCTATTAGGAAATAATGCGTCATCCAATGCCACATATGGTCGCAACAGCGACACATGAAATTTCGGAACAATACGCCGTTCCTGGAGTGCTTAGGGTAACTCCAAGACATAGTTTGATGTGCGCGGCTCCATGCTCAGAACACGGTATGGGCCCACCCATTTCGGGCACAGCTTGCTAGCCCTGCCCTTCGGCAGCTTCAAATTGCATGTGGACAAATACACCAACATGCCCACCTGTAACGACGGTTTGTCCTGTCAACGTGTATTTGCGCCCTTTGCCTGAAAGACGCGAGCCTTGATAATCACGTCGTGTGCCCTGGCCAAATTCTCCAGAGCCCGGCTGGCAAAGGCCTCCACTCCTTTGTGCGCCACCACATTGGTGCGTATCTCCCACATCATGGAGGGCATATACTCTCTATTGAGCTCAAACGGTGCATACCCCATTGTCTCAGATACGCTCATGTTTATGGCGAACTCAGTGAGTGGACACCACTCCACCCAGTCCCGCTGGTCCGGGCGGACTACTGCCCTTAGTATCTGTCCAATACTGCGGTTCGCCCGCTCAGTCTGGCTGTCAGTCTGCGGGTGGAATGACGTCAACATTAGAAGTCATGCTCCTAACAACTTGTGGAGCTCTCTCCACCACTGGGACGTGAACTTCGAGTCCCTATCGCTAACAATTGTACTCGGCAGCCCGTGCACCCGCACGATCTTGTGGAAGTATATCCACAACAGCTCTTTTGCTGTCATAGTGGTACGCACTGATATTAGGTGCACCATGCTGGTCATCCTGCATATTACTACCCAAAGGTAATCAAACCCCTTGGACTCGGGGAATGGACCAACAAAGTCCATCCCAATTAAATCCCATGGTTTGACTGGGATGGGCAGCTGGTGCAGCTTACTCGCTGGCAGCAGGTTGGGCAATTTCGCCCTCTGATATGCCTCGCACGTTGCACAGAACTTTGCAACATCTTGGCCCATACGGGGCCACCAATACCACCTCTGTATATATCCCAGCGTTTGGGTTACCCTGAAGTGACCCACGACCGTGTGGGCCTGGTCCAGTATGTGGGTAACCAACCCACGATCACACGGGATACATGACACCTGTACTCCGTGACAGTTGTCCATCCGCACCACTCCACTAGGGCCACGCGTAAACCGGGGATGATCACCCGGGCGTGCCAATATCTCAGCAAACACGGGGTTGTCCGGGTACCCTCCCAGCACCCGCTGATAAAACTCATCAGACCTGACTGTGTCAGGTTCCACCTCGGGAACTCCGCCCTCCAGCACCTGTGCCAGGGTCAAATCTGCCCTCAGACGCCCTTCTCCGTCCATGGGGGTCACCGGCTGCCTCAGCAGTTCTGCCTCAAGCTCCCAATCCTTGCATCGCTTGCAGAGATGGCTACTACACCGTCGTTACCCATCTCTCATGGCCCGGACTTCAAGGACATGCTCCTTTACCTTGTGATACCTATGCAAGGGCAGATCCTCCCCTTCCGGGTCGATGCAACAGTCCGCCTGAACATACTCATGAGGCTCATGTACCTCATCAGCCCTGTCGCTCTCGAAGTACCGCGACAAGCAGTCTGCAACTTTATTCAATTCACCCTTGACATAAGTAATGTCATATTGATACCTTGACATGTAGTCGACCCACCGCCGCTGACGCGGCAACAATGTCACCTGAGTCTTAAAGAACTCTAGTGCCTTGTGGTCCGTAATAATATGGATGGGGTACCCCATCAATTTGTCTTCTCACTTGAGCAGTGCCTCAAGTATTGCGAGCATTTCCAGCTCATGCACAGCATAGTTCTGCTGTGCTGTCGTAAACTTTTTCAACATAAACCCCGCCGGCCTGCACGTTTGCCAGGTACTTCCCTGTCCATACATGGCCCCAACCCCCATCTTGGACGCATCACATATGAGCCATATAGGCTCATCGCGTCAAGGGTCAATAGGCCGGATAACTGGCGTCTTCGAGCATATATGCTTCACCATTTTGAAGCATTGCTGATGAATCGGTCTCCAGTTGAATGGAGACTCGTTTTGAGTCATGGCCATTAACAGCCCTGTATACGCTGTTACATCAGGCAAGAAGCTCGATATATAGTTGACCAGCCCAGCAAACCGCTGAATGTTGGTATAAGTGCGTGGCGTGTGCCACTCCTGAATACAATCAAGCTTACCCTGATCTGGGTGAATACCCCTTTCATCAATGACGTGTCCCAAGCAATCCACGCTCTCCACGTATAGCTCGCACTTTTTCCATTTCAAGTAAAGCTTGAACTGTTGCAGTCATTCAAACACGACTCTGAGGTACTGCTCATGCTCCTCCATTGTGTCTGAAAAGATGAATATATCATCTAAATAGACATGCATAAAGCGACCAATTACGTCTCGGAAAATAGAGGTCATCAACCTCTGGAATGTTGCCGGGGTGTTGCAATCCCCAATCTGCATGATATTACTGGTGAATGTACCCATTATTGACACGAACACCATTTTGGGTACATCCTCAGTGCATATATGCACTTGCTCATAAGCATCAGTCAAGTCTATCTTTGAGCAATACCTCGCTTGTGCCACATCCTCCCGGATCACCTCCTGGTCAGGCAGAGGGGTTACATCCTTAATGGTATTGTCATTGCGCTGCCATGCATCCAGGGCCATACGGAGAGTTCCGTCCTTTTTTGGTATACATAGCAGCAGAGCGGCTTATGCTGTTGTACATGGAGTCCACCATTGTGCGTCCAGGTGCTGGTTTGTCTTATTCCGTAACTGCTCCTGCAGCGCGCACAGACAGCGCAGCAAGTGGTACTTATACTGCTTATGTTTGTCAATGAGATTGATCTCATGGTTCACCTCACGCCACGGAGGGAGCTCCTTCTTAGTCCCATTGACCATATCTGCAAACTCCTCCTGCCACTGCCGCCAGAGCCATGGAATATCACTCTCATGAAGGCTATCCGCCTTCCTTTTTCCTTTATTGCAAAAGAGTGGCAGTACCTCCACTGTATCGCTCACAGGGCGCTCCAGTGTCTGAAATCGCTCTTGAATGGCCAGGACCCGTTCCACCGCATCATCCGGTATATGCAGCCGATACAGGGGCTGGCCGTGGTTGACCCGTCATGTCCTGAGGGTCGTGCCTCTTTGGTGTACCGTAAATGCCCAAGAAACCTCGGCAGGTTTGGGCTGGCAATAAGTATTGCTCGCTGGCCGCCACCTATGTGCATTTCGCACCACGGTGGAAGCTACCACCTCATTCCATTCCCTAGGCATACAAGGGTCAAACGCCCAGTCACACTCGAGCGGTACGGGTCGGTCCCACACAGCTTGCGTGTCCTCCATGCGTAAGGCCAACACTGCCTCATTCCCACTGGTCAAGCTTTCGAACTTGATGCGAGATGTGGTTGGAGGGCAGGCGTCCTGTGACGCCCCGTCCCCACTCTTCGGCTCGCCCGAATTAGTCACCCAAGGCGGCCCATTGCCTTGATCCCTCCTTTCCACGTGCGCGGTTCTAATAGGACGCTTCTGCGTTTCCGCTACTTCCACGGAGGCCTGATACTCCTCCTCGCTCATCAACACCGCCTGGTGATCACCAGGTAGCCCTGGCAGGCACTGGTCTACCTCATCCACCTCCTCCACTATTGGTTGCTCCCGACGGCCAAGTCACGGTGCATCCTTGCGCTTCTCCGTGGTTCGGTGGCGTTGCACATGGCCATCCATGTCATCGACTGCAATACGTTCAGCTGGGATAGCAATCCCATTGATGAGGACTCGGCAGTGCTCAAAATCTAGCACAACCTTATTACGCCGCATGAACGGCGTTCCCAGTATCATGTCATAGCAATCAAAATTTGCTACATCTACATATTCCTGGCCATGAGACCCTGGGGTCCGAATGTCTACGGTAGTACCATACTGGATCACTGCCCGGCTTCCAACTGTATCCAGCTGCAATGCAAGGGAGGCCTCCAGCTCTTGTACGGATATTCTGTATACATGGGCAAACTGGGGCGTAATGCCCGACATGGTACTCCCAGAGTCCCACAGTGTCCAGGCCTTATGGCCATTTACCGCCACATAGGACACTAGGCATTCCTTGGCCAACCGGGTGACTGTCAGTCGTTGCATCTTCCCACTGGACTTGCAAAGAGTCACTCTCTTCATCCGCACTTCTGATTCACACAGCTGCTGGCCACTCAATGGCCAGTTGGTCATGGCTACCAAACACTCTGAGTCGCTGTCGCGACTATAGTAGTCATTGTCATAGATGTCGACAGTGACTACTCCTTGCCTTTGACCATCACTCTATCAGGTTCCTCACCCGATACTTCTGTGTTGGAGCCTTCCTCTTTGGGAGCCTTGTTGCTCACCGACCCTGCAGAGATGTCTCCGTCACTCCCATTAGGTGTGGCCGTATGTGCCGCTCGTAGGTGCGCCCGATTAGGCCCCTTCCGGAGCATATTCGTTCTGGTGGCCACAGATGTAGCACGCTCCGGGTGCTACGGCAGATGGCCCTGTACCACCAGGCTTTTTGTCTAAAACACCTTTAGACGGGCAATCTCCCTCCACTACTCGCTTAGGCCGAGGGCGACTGTGCCCTCTCTCTCCTGCCTGCACTTGTCGTACCACAAACCGGGGGTGGCAATCTTTCTCCATCTCCGATTTCTTGGCCAAGAAGGTACCAATACGCTGTGCTTGCGGTGGCGCTCCTCCTGGTGTAGGACGACAACTTGCTCCGCGGTGACTACTACGCTGCTTGTAGTGATTGGCCGTTTTGAGCAACTGCTCATACCATATGGCATACGCAACAAACTCTTCCACGTCGTTGACTTCAGGAGATAATCCATCCTCCTGAATCAGGTAGCGTCGCATCTCAGCGGGAATACCATCAAAAAAGGTTTCCAGCATTGTATACCCATCCAGGTATACTGCCATGTTCTGCACATGATCATTAAGGGTGTCATAGAACCCTTGTACGCCAAGTTTCTTGGTGTAGCGCGTGGCCTGGAAGTCCTGCCAAGCGTCTTGCAATGTCAACGGATGTACGAAGCAATTGTACAGCCCAGTCAGTACACCTTTGAATGACCAGTCTTGCTGGGCACAATTTACATGGAGAACAGCTCTCCGAAACCAGCTTTTGGCTTCCCCAGCCAAGAATTCGGGTAGGACAAATATTCGTTCCCGGTCCATATGGTCTCCGCCGTATAAGCACATTGCTAGATGATAGCACACGTCCATCGCCCAGTCCTCCAAGTCGCTGAACTTGGACGCTCCGGAATAAATCCGAATATGATGGCTGTCTGCTTTGCATAACTTTACACCGTCTGGCAATTGTAAGTGCACTTCCAGTGCATCATCAACCACTCGATGCAAGTGGTTGTGCATTGCCTCACGATGCATACAAATAGCTTCCCGCTGCCCAGGTGCGCATGTCGCAAGGTTAGCAGTATGAGAGAGGGATTTACCTCTAGGTACTACGGTTGATTGCCGTACTATCTGACCCCATGGGCCATCGTTTCCACCGCCTTGGGTTGCAAGATCAGGGCGCCCACCCTGATATGTCCCGCACCCTTTGGGCTTCGTGGTGCTAGCCCAATTTGCCCCATCTCCGCGATCTTGATTGCATTCTCAGGCGAGATCTGGGTACTTGCAATTGTCCTGCTGAGTAGCAGTATACTGCCGACGCATCTCATCGACGGGTTTGATCCCATTGAACACAATGCCCTGGTTATCTATAAGGGAGTATCCCTTCTGTTTGAGGTCACTGTTCCTCATGCGCTGATAGGACACCCGGTCTCTCAGCGTTTTGGCCAGAGGCACACGAGGCAGTACAGCCGCCTCACTCTCCTGTTTGCAGGGTATCCCTGACGTGCTGTCTATTCCGACACTATCTGATGGTTCATTGTGCCTTGCAAAGTGAGGTGGAACCTCACGCTTTCCCTGTGCAACAGGTGTAATCATACTACTTACCTTCTCCGGTCGACGCATCATCTGCACCTGAGTCAGCACGTCCACTAGTTCAGCGCCTACCTCTTGGTTACGGCGTGCCGAGCATTCCTCGGACATCTGACTCCAGGGGGTCGACACCCCCAACAATCTTGCTGCTTTCTGCTGCAAATATGCCTGCAGTTCCATCAACAATGGTATGACCCGCTAACTCTGCAGCCAGCTCTGGACCTTGCGGCTACCCCTAGAGGTCCTGGAGAACAACTCCCCCACCAGCTCCACAGCCCTGTACCAATCTCCGCCAGTGATCTCACTCTCATGACCATCACTAATGCCACCATCAATCATCTCGGCCATCACCGAGTGTTTTTGAGAAGTCACGCAAGCTCTCTGGACATTACCGACTCTTCCTGGACATCGCTGGCCCCCTCTGGCAATCATGCCATCACGTGCATCACTCAGCCATCACATCACCCCCCTCGCACATCACCGCCCCTGGAAGCCCCTGACGCCGCCGCCACCTGATCACCACTGACACCCGCCACTCTACTTGATTGATACCAATATCTGCCAGCTTGTATAGAGTCTCAGAGCTGCGCTCAGACCCGGAGATCAAGAGGTTGGCCCGGGACATACCCACAGGAGTACTTAAGTGGTAGGATAGAGACTTAGTCAGTAGTCTTGATATTGCATAACCCACACCGTATTGTTGCCCAGTGTTTTGTTTTGTGTTCCCAAATCTATTCCTGCTTGTATTTTGTGACTCTGTCTCACCATTTTTAACTCCGTTTTGTCTTGTATCTCGTACATGTCTCAAATCTCTTGCCTTGTACTTCTCTCTCTCTCTCTCTCTCTCTCTCTCTCTCTCTCTTGCGACTCTTTCCCAGTTTAGCCCCGACTCATGTTTCTTTTTCTCTTTACAGATTCCAACTCTTCTCAAGTTTCTAGCTACACTCTGGTTTCATTTCTTTATGTCTCACTAAGTCCCGGCCCAACTCTATCTAATCATGCCTTGCCTACTTGGCTCGAATCATAGAGCCTATAACCCTCCCCGCCTCACTTCTCTTAATTGACATTGCCTCCGGACTTATCTGGAACCCCCGTGCACTCACCTCCTATCTCATGGTTTGCCCCGGAGATCCTTTAAACGCCTGTGCCTGTCCCAGAGCATAGTGTTTTGCCCCTGGAGCCCTTGTAGGTCCTGGAATGGTACACCAGAGCTATTGCATCTTCCCATGGGTCTTGCCTAGTAGACTGAGCCCCCGGAATCTGACAGCGTGCCCTACCACAACGCATTAAGAATGTCCTCCACCTGGCACCCAAGCAGGCCAATTATACTGGATACAAGGCCCTCATCACACAGATCAACCAACAGTATTGGAAAGACCAAAGCAAGTACGGCACCAACCGGAGCCAATGGAGATCAGAACTGGCAAGGGAGTACCACAAATAATACCATAAATCAACCCACTAACACTCCTCAACCCCCTGCCGTCCACAGAGCTTGCCTCTCGTACAACCAGAATCCACTGATGATGCCTGAAAGTCGCTAAGGACTGTTCTGGTAGATGGTAAACTTAGCACCTCATGAATGAGTAGCGTCGGGCAGTCACTAGTGTTTGAGAGAGTCCCAGGCAGGGTCTCAAAAGCCTAGTCTTTTTAGTGGGATTTGAACTTAGAGGAATAAACTGGTTGCTTAGCGATCTAAGCTGAAAGCCTGCAAGGCGCTAGAGTGCTAGAAGTCAGCAAGGACTCTAGCGATGTAAATGTTGGCAACAATGTGCTCGTATGGCACTGTAAGACAAAAGTTGGTAAACAAAGTTGGCGGGGTGAAGTCAGCAAGATTGTATCACTTAGCGACTCTAAGGACTTAGAATGTGCTGAAATGAGATCTGAACTGTGGGGCGTATGATTTGATGATGGCTAAAACAAAATATGTACAGTATTTATAAGCGCTAAGTCACCGTGGTAATTAAACTAAAAGTCACTAATTAATCAATCAAGAAAAATAATGACAAGTACAATGGAATGTGAAAGTTGCTAAGCAACGGCGTCTGTCAAGTCAGCAAGCATTAACTCAACATCCTAGCAGTGAAAGAGGCCAAATGCACAGGGACTGTCGCTAAGGCCTGAAACCATCAAGGAGGCCTGTCTTGCATAAGTTGCTAGGCACTGGATAAGCTATAAGTGTTGCTAATATCTGAAACCATCAAGGGGCCTGTTGCTAAGCATTGCTAAAGTGATCTGACATTGGATCTTTGAGGAGCACTGGGTTTTGATAGGTGTTGCTAAAGGCCCTAGTGTCGGTGATCACTGATTGGGGACCTGAAAGGGGGCTGTGCTGAAGTCAGGTGAGTGGCAGGTGATCACCAAGTCATGTGGTCGCTAAAGTCCCGTGGTTGCCAAGTCTTGTGATTGCCATGTGACCAGTAAATTGTCATCTGACCGTCATGTCAGGTGGTCGCTAAGTTCCATGATCCTGCATGCACTTACGACCCTGCAGAACAACAGCTCAGGCTCAAGAACTAAAATATATTTTTTATCTCCTATCATATTTTTAGCCTCCATCAGAGGAACACAAAGCAGCAAGAAAACAAGAAAGAAGAAGGAGAGAAGGAGGGCCTGGAGCCCCAGTTCAAGGTTGTAGATTCACTCCCTCATTGCTCTATTCCACACGCCCACTCCCCTCCTCACCCATGGCCAATGACGTCTCCATCTAGGCCATTAATGCCGCTTTATTGTCCTCCAATATGGGTCAGACCTCTCTGGCATCCATCGCCACCTCCATTCACGATTCCAGAACCACCATGTTCCTCTGCCAGTGCTCCACCAATAACCACCTGAGCTGCGACACCCCCTGCTCCAACTCCAGGAAGAACTCATCTGGCATCCGCCCCATACTTTCCCAGATCAAAGTGTCCATGGCAGAAGCCCTATCAAGCAAGACCCAGTGCTCCCGAACTCAACCTAGACAAGGATTAGCAACCTTGAACACAACCAAGAGACCACCCACAAAGAATCCTGACCTGCTCCAATACCGCCTCACCCACCATCCACTCTTGCTAACAAACGGCCAGGCTCTCTGCCGCCCATGCCGACCTCAACTCCCTCAATAAATGGGCTATCTGCTCCCACCTCAAGAGTCCTGACCTGCAACCCCATCTAACCCTGACCCTGCCCTCATAAGCTGGGCCTGCAACTTGCACACCTCCAAGACCCGTTTGTTCTCTCTCTCCAGTGCATCATTGCACACTTGCTAGGCAGCATCCCATTCCTCCCATGCCCATTGCAACTCTGCCTCCTGCTGTGACAATCACCCCACTAAAGCCTCCAACTGCCAGTGCAAGCCCAAGTTGGCCGCAGACAACTCCTGGTCAACCACCACTTGGGGAAAATCCACCACATGCATGGACTGAGAGAAGAAAACATGAAGTCTGGAGGGGCCCTCCTTAGGGGAAGACCTCCGGGGATGGTTGGAAGAAGGACCAGGACTTGCACCTAGAGACGGAGATGCCTGCCACTTACTTTTGCCCTGGCCTCCTAGACCAGGAGACCTTGCGTGGTGCTTTCTGCAAGGAGGCCCCACCTTCTCCATTGACACCTCCGCTCCCTCATCGCTACTCTCCTCCAAAACCTTCTTTGCCCCCCACAGCCTCACCAATGCCTTCAACTTTGACTCTCCTACTATCTAGCTCAAGACCCATGCCTCCCAGTCCTGCTCCCACAATATGCATGACGTGCGCCATAACTACAACACCAAACACCACTTGCACTTGGACTGACACAAGTCACACACCAAAGAGTCCCAGCGGGAGCCTATCTCCGATGCTGCAAAAGTGCAGATATCTCCATGATGTGCACAAAACATGCACTAACCACCCTCAGATACACCACTCACAAAACAGGGAAAAAGTAACTCACAAAGCCATGAGACTGGCACCATTCCAGAGTGAAAGGACCCCAGGCTTGCCCCAACGCAGCAACAAATGCCTTGGGAGTCATGCTCGCTTGAAGGACGCACTGCGTAAGAGGGATGGGATGCACTTTGCCTGGAGTCTACCTAGGACATGACTGCTTCATCAGAGGTCCTAGCACAGAGCAGGGAGGCATGGAGATCACCACTTGAGGCCAAAAGGCAGCCTCCTGCAAACCCGCCCTCTAGGACATTGCTTAGGCCTTCATTGTCTGCATTGTCGCCTCTGGAAAACAGCGTCAGTGGACAATATGAGGACTTGCTCTAACATGCTCATGATGACAGTAGAGCACGTCGAGCATCCGGAGGTTCTTACAATGATCATGGAGGGCTTGGTAGGTCTTGTATGCCGCCCATGTCTCCACGCAGTCATCACTAGAAGGGGGCAGAGTGGCAGAAGAAGAGGGAGGAGAAGGCAAATGGGATGGAAGAGGAGGAGACAACATGAAAGAACAGGACTAAAAAATTGTTAATTTTTTTTTTTTTAGAAGCTCTTTTTTGTACTTTCTAAGCAAGCTTCTTGACAACCCTCAGGGCTTTGACTTTGACTCCCACAACAATGACAATCTCCCATGACCAACCTGCACCTCAAAGAGTCTTGGCACTGAGGGGGGGGGTGATGTCATGACCTGCCAATCCTGTATCCAACTCCGGGACCTTAAACTCACTCCTATACTCCTAGAGGTTCCAGAGGACAATTCTCCACCAGCCCAAGCCCGGGTCCAATTCTTCACCAGTAACCATCACAGACACTACCATCAATCACCCTGGCTATCAACCCCATTAACCCAGCTGCCACCAACCACTCCTGGAAAGTCACGCAACTCCCTCCAGACATCACCGACCCTTCCCAGACATTGCTGGCCCCCTCCAATCATGCCATCACTTGTGTCACCTGGCCATCATGTCATGCTTGGCCATCACCCTACGCATCACCACCCCAGGAGCCTCTGACACCGCTGCCACCTGATTGCCACCAACACCTGCCACTCTATCAATTGGAACTGACACCCACCCACTTGTATAGAATCCTGGGAGCTGCGCTCAGACTCAGAGATTGAAGACTTAACCTAGGACATATCTGCAAGAGTATTTAGGTGGTAGGATAGGGACTTAGTGGAGTAGTTTTGATATTGCACACACCCTGTATAGTTTGCTCCAGTGTTTTGTTCATATTCTTGAATCTATCTCTGCCTGTGTTTCATGAACCTCTGCCTTGTATTGTGCCCATTTTTAACTCTGCTTTATCTTGCGTTTTGTACTTGTCTCAATTCTCTCACTTTGTACTCTTTTCTCTCTCTCTCTCTCTCTCTCTCTCTCTCTCCCTCTCTTGCAACTCTTTCCCGGTTTAGTTCCGACTTATGTTTCCCTTCTTATTTGCAGTTCCGACTCTTCTCAAGTCCTAGTCTCATTTTTAACAGCACTCTGGTTCATTTACTCATATTTCTTGAAATTCTGGTCCAACTCTCTTTAATCTTGGCTCGAACCATAGAGCCCATAACTTCCTCTGCTTTACTCTTCTAATTGACATTGCCTCCAGACTTATTTGGAATCCCTCGCACTTGCTTCACATCTTGTGGTTTGCCCTGGAGATCTCTTAAACACCTGTGTCCATCCTAGAGCATAGTGTTTCAACTCCGGAGCCCTTGTAGGTCCTGGAATTGTACACCGGAGTTATTGCATTTCTCCGTAAAGGCCTTGTCCAGTAGACTGAGCCCTCACAGTCAGCGGAACCTGACAACGTCAACACTAAGATGAGCATTGATTTGGCCAGCAAGTTGGCATGCCCACCGTCTGTGTGAATTTTGTAGGCGGCTCATTGTTTTGGCAACTGATACTGTTGGTTAACGTCAGCTTTGTATTCTTTTGACAGATGAGCAGGGATTTTGAGCCATGGAGGCTTCATTTGCCTATTTGTGGACTCTGAATATTTTATTTTATTTTACTTTACAAGTACTTACTGCCCTACTACTGCACCTTCAACATGTAGACTGCTTACTAAAAGAGGGGCATGTGATGGACTTATAGCTGTAGAGCCTCGCTCTACGGCTTCTTCAAAAGTATAATAATTATTATTAAATAAATATATTATTATTAAATTAATTAATTAAGTATTATGATTCTGTATGGCTGCCTTAGGTAAGGCAGCCAATTTTACTGTCATACTTGTAGCACTAGAATCAATGACCGATCTGGTTCTGCTGTGTGACCGTAAGGCTTAGCAATTTCTTGACTACATTTCAGTTTACATTGCTGTGGTCACTACTGACTCATAGCATCCTAGCACCTTGCAGGCTTATGGCTTAGATCACTAAGCAAACCCTCTATTTTTCTAAGTTCAAACTCCACTAAAAAGACTAAGCTTTTGAGACCCTGCCTGGGACTTTCTCATCACTAGCAACCACCCGACACTACTCTTCTTTGAGGTGCTAGGTTTACCATCTACTTGGACAGTGCCTAGCAACTTTTGAGCATCATCAAATTAGAGCCCACCACAAGAGACTTTAGAGCAGAATTCCACCAGAAACCCATCTTCAGGATGCTTCAACAAGAAAACACAGACGCTATAGCTAAGTGGTTGTTTGAAGACATTATCTGCCACTAAGGTGTGCTAAGAGAGATAGTTACTGACAATGGTGCCCCTATCATCAAAGTGCTAACCTACCTTGCTAAGTATAATATTCACCACATATGCATCTCTGGCTACAACAAGCATGCTAACAGTCTAGTGGAGCATCCT
>QLOM01002585.1:0-25185 GCA_003313785.1 Termitomyces sp. MG148 | reverse complement strand
GCTCCCCGGTAGTTCGGACTATACCCTTTGAGTCGGACGTCACAGATTGTCATGTAATTTATAACTCCTCTCGCAAGGGAGTTGGCCTGAGTGATGGGAGGAACAAACAGAACACAGGGTGTGGTCTTTGCGTGATGGGAGCGCGAGTCACGAGGTGTAATTTTTCCTCTGTGATCTCGAGATGAGGGGAGAAGACCTAACAAGAGGAATATAGACGAGAACACTTTGAGATCCAGAAGGAACTCACATGGCGAGGAAGAAGAAGAAGAGGGCCCAAAATTTGTGGCAGGAAAACCGGTTCAGGAAAGGACCGAGTACCCCACGGCGAGTTTTGCTCTCAAGAAGCTCAAAGAGAGAGAATATATTGAGTTAAGTTACTTTGAGCCCGAGTCGAGAGCTGAAGCCGCAAAATCAGAATCAGTTTTGTCGAATGACATTTTCACTTTGATGCAGGATGACGATATTCTGGCTCTGAAACAAGTAATGTACTTGGGGAAGCGGCCAATGCCGTTCCGGCATATACTCGGATGGTCGGCTTGACAATATCACGTGGTCGGTCTCAACGACTGGTCGATGTCATCATGTGATTTATTTCAAAGATCTATTTCTTCACTTCAACTCACAAGATGTCCCCTAACTTGTCCTTCGGTGAAGGATGAACCCATTCCAAAATATGATTTCCACCTTCAATGTCCATGAATTGTTTGCGACCATGCCGGTCAAAGACCCACAAGCAGACTTTACCCCCTCCATGTGGGCCAGTCTCTTCTCCACTACTTGGGCTCCACTTCCTGAACTCAGTAGTGAAGTGAATGCAGTTAATGCACAATTTTTGTCCATCTGGCTTCATCTTAAATAGTTTGCCAAATGAAGTTCCGAAACCAAGCTCTGTCTTATTCCACTCATTCAAAACTTGAAGCTTGCCATCAATACAATCCTTTCTCATCTGTTACATGGCATGCTAAGCAATCTTTGTATGTAGAGCCCACAACTTGCCTCTCATCTCTCTTAATGTATCATATAGTACATAAAACAAGCTGCACGTATACAACCATTTACCACTTTGAGGAATGCTTGGTTTGGGTAAGTGCCATTCACTTTTCATTGAAGACTTTGGATTAATTTATTAAGGTCCCCTGCTGAGCCTGAATGACAATGTAAGATGTAAAAATGTATTTGAGTGGAAAATGTGTTTGGTTTTTGTTAAGTCATATATGTCTTGAACATCCTCCAGACCTTTTCATCTTAGGTTCTTGAGGTACTTCCCCCTGTTTCAAGCTCAAGCAATGTTTGACTATTGGGCTTGGTGAATTCCATACTTATGTTAATTACAAAGATAAATCTCAATCTACTTCTTCAAGCTTAGTGCATTTTTATATGCCTATATGTAGTTGGCTTTTTTAAACACCCATTTTGCAACTTTTGAAAAGCAATCTCAAACCCTGCTGAGTGTGCTTTAAGCTCACAACGCGTTTGGACCAACCGCATCTCAATGAGACAATGCTCTGATTTGTCAGTAACTAAAATGGGTGAGAGACAAGTACTAAAGCTCAAATTCTGAAATTTGCTTGACACTGACTACATTGTCAGTTTTTGCACAACTCTGTGCAATTTTTCGCTCAAGGTGTGTCACATAATTTTGATTCTCTTCTCCCAAACATGAGCCAACAGAGATGTTGGCCTTGACAAATTTCTGGAAATTGTTAAAACAAATGTACTTGCTCATCATGGCCCTGGTAACCACCCATGTCCTTGCATGTGATTCTGCCGCTATTCATTTCCATACCAATATAGACAAACCAGAGATCACTTGCCCAAAGACCCTGTTTGCCTTGGAGGTTGCCTTGCATCATCTCATCAACCTTTCCGAGCCTGTGGCTTTTCCTACAGAGACTGTATATGGCGGCATTAAGTACCATTGTGTCCACTCAAATATTTACCACAAAAGGCTGGCCAGTTAAAAGAAAGCAAGATAGACATCCTGGCAATCAAACTCAGCTAAATACAGAAAGAATAACTAAACACCTTCATTGAATATTCCCCGCTCCGCCACGCTACATCTCAGGAGCGTGGGGACAATCAATCAAGTTCTTTCTTTCTGTAAGCAGTCATGGTGTGGTGGTTCCAAATGTTGTCAACAAATCTGGCCTATCATCAAGATGAAAACATACTGAAACCCCATGCTCAGAACAATGTTACCAAAACAACACACAATTCACCATCCACATTTTTTCCCTCTGCTTCCTTGTCTTTAAAGAACACTCCCTGCTCTGCCCAACAGATGTCCTCTCTGTTGTTGTCTCCTGACTTCCTTTATCCTTACAAACCCAACCACTGGCAAGAAGGCAAGCATGTACTAACAACAGTGCAATGCCTTGTACTCCAAGGAAACTTGAATGTCAGGAAAGCCAGTCAGATCCTACTTATACATAGAGTACAAGCTTCCATTCCTGCTTTCAGTCAGCGCAATCTGGGCTGTTGACGTTGTGGGGTAGTCAAATTTGGCATTGGATGTCTGGCCCAATGTAGTGGTTGAGACTTGGCACGGTGCAGAGGCAGATGTGTTTTGCATTGATTGAGTGTGAGAGCATACATCAATAACTCTGCCTCCATAGGCTATTCTCCTTGGGAGGAGGCCGTTCCCACCAATACAAGTTGGTTTACAGAGATAGAGGTATTCATGGCTGCGTAGTACACTAAGATTGTGACCAGATGAGAAGAAATCAAGACTTAGCACTATGCATTAATGAGAAGATCGCAGACAAAGTTCCCTTCCTCTCCTCCACCCACTGACATGTCCAAACAACACTATTGCACAGGGCACAGCAACAAAGAGGGTGCACAGAACCTATGTATTATAAGGTCAAAAGTGTGGAATAGAGTGTTTAAACATGTCAAATCACTGGAATAATATTATTACACATCACAAAGACATGGTGCGTCCACAGTGTGACATCTTGATGTGTATTGGCATGCATGAGGCTCATGTAATAGCACATGCATACTTTTGAGAGGTGAATTATGTCTGATTCACATGCTACATCCACATGATTGTGAAAAATACTTACTAATTTAGGAAATGTCACTATGGGAGAGGAAAGTGAGCTTCACAGACAACATGGTATCCACTCTACTTACACTATACTTCAATTCATTTGATAGCATCAGACTACGTCACCAAGGGTGCATGTCCAAAGTCCAGCAAAAAAAAAAGGTATAATCCCCCAACAATGCAATTTTTGTGGCACCTGACCATTAACTGTCACAAGGTATGGTGGATATTATCAATCTTCTTCACAAGGTGCATGCCATAGATACCATGATGTTAGCTATGGTTCTTTAGAATGGACAGGCTTGGAACTGCTCTCACCCCTCTTTGTCACTCCGATCATCAGACGCTCCCGAGTCCATAGTGAGGACTTGCCAAGCAACTCTACCAATCATACCAAACCAAATTATTTGGATGACCTTGACACAACTTATCAGCCAATAACTTGAACCGATATAAAAGATAATACCTGTAATGCACATAGAAGAGACACAAATGCAATCCATGTTGTTTGGGAGATGAATCTTCCCTCTTCAACTGACCATTTGAAAGGTATAAACCTGGGAATGTCCCTATATATAGACACAATGATAGAGGGTCAGACTGACAAAGTTAAGTGACAATTTCCTTGACACTCTCACTTGTTGCCAACATAGGCAGTACAACACCCAATTTTAAACAATGTTTCTTGAAAGTTTTGCAAGGTAAAGCTTTAGTTAATGCATTGGCAATCATGTCACAAGAGGGTACAAATTTCAATTCAATATTTCCATGAGACTTGTGTTCATGAATAAAGTGGTCATGTGCTTGGCTCTAGAGTGGTTGACAGGATTTCTGGATAGAGCAATGCTACCAGTGCTGTTGGTGTAAATGATTGTAGCAATGACTTGACAAAAGTCTAAGTCTCTAAGAAGGTTATGCAGCCAGATGGCTTTCCTAGTAGTGTTGGTGGAAGCAATATACTTGGCTTCCACAGTGAAAGTGGCTGTGACTAGTTGCTTTTTTGAAGACCATGATACAAAGCTTCCATTTACATTGTAGCATTAGCCGCTAATGGATCGTCTGTCATAGTTATTCTGCACCCAATTCACGTTGATAATGCCCAAAAGTTGCTAAGCACTGTCCTGGTAGATGGTAAACTTAGCGCCTCATGAATGAGTAGCGTCAGGCAGTCGCTAGTGTTGAGAGAGTCCCAGGCAAGGTCCCAGAAGCCTAGTCTTTTTAGTGGGATTTGAACTTAGAGGAATAAACTGGTTGCTTAGTGATCTAAGCCAAAAGCCTGCAAGGCGCTAAGGTGCTAGAAGTTGGCAAGGACCCTAGCAACGTAAACATTGGTGACAATGTGCCCGTATGGCACCGTAAGACAAAAGTCGGTAAACAAAGTTGGCGAGGTGAAGTTGGCAAGACTGTATCACTTAGCAACTCTGAGGACTTAGAATGCGCTGAAATGTTATCTGAACTGTGGGGCATATGATTTGATGATGGCTAAGACAAAATATGTACAGTTTTTATAGGTGTTAAGTCGCTGCGTTAATTAAACTAAATAGTTGCTAATTAATCAATCAAGAAAAATGGTGGCAAGTACAATGGAATGTGAAAGTTGCTAAGCAATGGTGTCTGTCAAGTCAGCAAGCGTTAACTCAACATCCTAGCAGTGAAAGAGGCCAAATGCGCGGGGACTGTTGCTAAGGCCTGAAATCATCAAGGGTGTAAGGGCAACACTTGATGTCTGCGGAACTCCTTTCACAGAGTCGACAATGCAAGGGGCAAGCGAGAGTCGAGCGAGCGCAGAGGCAGGCAAGAGTTAGGCAGGAGGCAAGCAAGGCTAACAGAGGGTTGGACGGTGCTAGGTAAGATTACGGTCGGTTCAGTGGATAGGCCAGAAGAACACTGCTATTGTTCAGCCTGGGGATATTCTATCCCACAGGCTGCCTATATATACTATATTGGTGGCTGTGCTATTACTAATACTGTTTACTAATTGGGCCCCGGTATGTAAAGGAGTATGACTAACAATAATCAATGCTGAGTAAGGTCCAGGCATATGACTCATTAAGGCTGACTACTACAAGACAGAAGGGGAAAGGGTGGGCTGAGCGGCCAGTCAGATCTGCCAGGAATAGGCGTATTGTCAGACTAAGCTTGGAATAGGGTTGGACACGGTCCGGAGACTAGTCTCTTGACAAAGGGGGCCTGTCTCAAGTAAGTCGCTAAGCATTGGATAAGCTATAAGCGTTGCTAATATCTGAAACCATCAAAAGGCCTGTTGCTATGCATCGCTAAAGTGATCTGACATTGGATCTTTCAGAAGCACTGGGTTTTGATAGGCATTGCTAAAGGCTCTGGTGTTGGTTATCACTGATCAAGGACCTAAAGGGGGGCCGGGCTGAAGTCAGGTAAGTAGCAGGTGATCACCAAATCAGGTGGTTGCTAAAGTCCCATGGTTGCCAAGACATGTGATCACCATGTGACCAGTAAATTGTCATCTGACCGCCAAGTCAGGTGGTCACTAAGTCCCATGATCCTGTGCATTGTGTCCTGTTGCCTGAGTTCAATCCCTGCTAGCTGCAAAATATAAGTTGCTAAAAATAGTGCTGGTGTGCTGAGCTCAGCCAGAGGCTTATCAACATCACTCCAGCCTATCAAGCAGATGTCTTCACTGACAAAACCACCTAGTTTCAAGCAATAAGATCTAGTTCTCTTAAGATAACGAAGTACTCTCTTGCATCCACTGAGGTGTGGAATCCCAGAATTGTTAGAGAACTGAGCAAGCAATCTCACAGAAAACTGTATGTCTGGATGAGTCTGTATGGCATAGAGCAGAGAGCCAATCAAGGAGAGATAGTTAAGTCCCTTGGCATAATTTTTGTATGCCTTGCGTTCAGTCTCAAGCTTGGAAGATTGCAGGAGTGATAGATTGTGGTTGATGAGCAAAGCAGTTGGTCATACCAAATTGTTCAAGGATTGAGTCAATGTATAGTGACTGGTTTAAATAGATGAGTCAATTAGGACAATATCGTTTTACCTGTAAGCCAAGCATGTAATGGATTTCACCTAAGTCAGTAATGTAAAAATTTTTGTCCATACTGTTTTTGAACAAAATGATTTTGCAGAAATCCTTTCCTGCTATTGCCATATTGTTGATGTCAATGAGGACAATCAATACAATGGACCCTTCAATGTGCAAGACGTATAAGCAATTGTCAGCATGAGAAGGTAAGAATCCTAGACTCAAGAGAACATCATGGAGTTTCTCCTTCCACTTATGTCCAGCCTGCTTTAGCCCATAGATAGCCTTAAGGAGCTTCTAGTATTTTGCCTTCCCAAGGCCTTCAGGTGCTTTCATGTAAATTTCCTCATTTAGTTTTCCTTCCAAATAGGTGCCAATCATATCAATCTGATGGATCTTGAAGTCCAGGGTTGCATCCAGAGTCAGGAAGATTCGAAGTGTCATGAATTTTGCTACTAATGAGAATGTGTCTTCATAATCAATGCCATGGACTTGTGAAAATCCTTGAGCTACGATACAAGCCTTGTATTTTGCATAACAACCATTTTCATCAAGCTTTTCTTTTAAGACTACTTTGCTTCTGATGGCTTTCTTCCTGGGAGGTAAGTCATCCACTTCCTCAAAAGCCTTCTTGTTTACAAGTTGTTGATACTCAGTATCAATTACTTGCTTCCACCCACCTGCTTCCCTCAAGCTCAACGCATCCTCCACACATGGACCAGATATGGTTACAAAGGCAACATGATTTGTTAGATTGTTGTTGTTGTCTTGGCAATACCTGATTGGGAGCCTCTTCATGTGAGTTGATGGATCTTGTTTTGGTAAGTCTTGCCACTTGTTAACCTTCTGAAGAGCTGGTGGTGGAGCTGGATGATGCGAGGCTGGAGAGGAAGGAGGGGGGTTTCTGATGGATATACCAGCTCTTCAATGGGAGCGCTATCATTGTCACGTTCTTTGTCAGACTCTCTTTCCTCTTCCAGCTGTGCTTCAACCTCTGATTCAGACAAAGGATTGGGAATGGAAACCTTGCATGGTATGTCTGATTTGGGATAATTCACAGTGTCAATGAAACTATTAATTTCTTTAGTAGTGGACTGAGTTGAATCTGGACTAAGGTGAGCTAATTCACTAGGGGTGTTGTCTTTGTAAAATTCAACATCCCTCGACACAATAAGTTTACCATTCTCCAGATCTTCCAATCTGTAACCCTTTGTTTCATCTGTCCAACCCCAGCATCCTGACACAGACCATGCAAGACTCCAACTTCCCATGATGCACCTCTTTTGGTACATGAGCCCATCCCAGCAACCCAAAAATTCAAAGGTGTGAAATGTCAGGAACTTAACCACTCCACTTGGTGTAAGGAATTCTTCCCTGGAGGGTGGAGATAGGGGTGGGGGAACATATGTATACAGCATACATGAAGGCCTTGTCCCAATACTGTAAGTCCATCTTTGCTTTGTGGAGCATGCTCCTGACCATTTCTATGAGTATGGCTATGGTGCGTTCTGCAATGCCATTTTATTGAGGATGGTAAGGATTTGTAGTTTGATGTTTGATACCGTTCAGCCAACAAAATTTGTCCATTTTAGCATTGACAAATTCAGTACTATTGTTCATCCTCAATGTTCTAACAAATTTTCCTCCATTTTGTTCAAATTGCGTGACTATGTTGCATACTGCATTAGTTACCTCTTCCTTACTCTTCAAAAGAGTTGTCGCCAGATATTGTTGGCTAACTTCCACCACCATTAGTGCATATCCATTCCCATTCCAAGTCTCCACACTCATTGGGCCAGTTAGGTCCATTATGAGTAATTTGTTTCAGTCATAACTTATATTGCTGAAATCAGGAAGAGGGGGACAAATGGACTTTCCCTCTGTGCAACCACTGCAGAGTCAATCAAACTCATGAGGTAACTTTATGTTAATACCTGTCACAAGATGCTGATCCATCATGTTTTTGATAGTTTGTGGACTAATGTGCTCCAAACGGTGGTGCCAGAGTTGCATTGTGGATTTGTTTGCAATGAAAGCCATATGATTGTCAGTGAGTCCCATGGTCATGATGTCAATTTGGTAGAGCGTGCCATTTTCACCAATCAGGTTAGCTCGTAAAAATTCTTGATTATTCCAAGATAAGCTTATACCAAAGTTTAGGCCGTTAATAGTGGCTCCAGCTTGTTGGAGTGATCCCAGGCTTATGAGATTAGCCCCTAGGATGGGAATGTGTAACACATTGTGCAACAAGACATTACTTGTCCCAGTGAAGAGACAGGTTTGGAACGCTACAGTTCCTTTGCCAGCAACAGTCAATGAATCAGAACCCTCAACAGTGATATGTTGGTTATTGACACCATGATAATTTATGAAGTAGGCTTGATTGGAGATCATGTGACATGAGGCAGTGCTATCAAGCAGTAAACTGGAGGGCATGTTACTGTATGTTGCCATTAACACTTTACCAACCTCACAAGAATTATCTTTGATCAATACTACAGAGATGTTGGTATTCTCGGTTACTTTAGGCTTTTTTGGCTTGGGGCATTTTGGTCACCAATGTCCCTTCTCACCACAATTGTGGCAAATGTCATTTGGCTTAGGCTTGCGCTTAGGTTTGTTTTTCTTCTTGGAGTCTTTGTGATCAAGTTTACTCCCACTTCAGTTAGCTTCCTTTTTGGAAGAGAAAGTGAGTGGTTTGCATGCAGTGCTCTCCTTGAGCAATATTCTGTCATATACAGATAACAATTCTGTAGTGACATTCTTGAGGGTCAAGGATGAGTTTTGGGACAACAAGTTTTGTTTGATGACTTCCCAGGTGCTGGCGAAGTAATGACAGGAGCATAGCATTAAGGATTGTACAATCATCAATTTTATGTCTGAATTCAATGAAGCGGCGGCAGATGCTCATGTAGAACCCAAGATGATCAGTCAAGGGTGAGTTTCTGTCCCATTTCTTGGCATACAATTGCTGATAGTAGTAATGTATGTTAATTCCACTCTGCTGATTGACATAGTTTTTTTGCATGTGATCCCAGATCTCTTTGGAGCTTTCCAAGTTGACAATAGACTTGCATTGAGTATATTTGATTGTGTTTCAAATTATCCCAGTTGCAGGGTCATCCTTGGTAAGCCAGTGCTCATATTTATCATGAGCAGACTGCCAGACTGAAAACTCCTTAGATTGTAGGACATCCATTAAGTCCTTGCTCTTCTTGGGAATGGACACTTCTGGTTCATTCTCCTTAGAGCTTTTGGTGATTGTGAGTTCTGCATATTCAGTTGGAGGTTTTGGAGGGCAAGGTTCACAGCCAGACATGACACCCCAAAGCGCCTTCGACTGTAAGGCCGCTTTCATGTTGTCAGCCCAAATGTGATAGTTGGTGCCATTGAACTTGGGAAATGTGGTGGTCCAGTACCAGGTGCGTCAACTTCAATTCTGATCTGTTTGATGGCTGATCTTGGCTTGGTGGCTTATTGCACAGCCACTGATGTCATCATGATCAATCTTGTTTGATGAGATTGATCTTGGCTGTCAAACCATGATCAGTTTTTCCTGGCACTGCCACCAGTCTCAGCTATTACTGATTGATCAGCCTTGGCCGCCTTTCCCTCGCTTGTTCTTGTTGTCACTAGCGTTCATCTTGTGGGGTTGGATATGATTGAGGTAAGTCCTTGCACCTACTGTTTTCAGTGTGCAGCTTACAGTTTTCAGCTGTAGAGAGTATATTAGGACTCCTTTCTGTTTACCTCGACCAGTCTCAATTATGAGACCGTTGTATCAATGTCTGCAGAACTCTTTCCACAAATGCAAGGGACAAGCAAGAGTCAAGCAAGTGCAGAGGTGGGCAGGAGTCAGGCAAGAGGCAAGCAAGGCTAACAGAGAGTCAGACGGCACTAGATAAGCTTATAGTTGGTTCCGTGAATAGGCCAGAAGAAGAAGAAGAACAACAACAACAACAACAACCACCACTCCACCCCATCCCAGGTCTAAAACCCACTTTTCTCACCCCAATCAGTCCAATTTCACCTTAGATACCTCTAGATTGACACATTTGACTCTTGCATCTTATTTTAGTTCCCCCTCTTGAATTATCTCCGAGTTTCCATTGTTATTTTGTTGACCTACTTAACCTTACTGAGTTTCTTGATCACATCACCTCGTCTAACGTTACCCTTCTCCATTTGTTACTTACCATTATTGGACTCTCAGTAGAGTATGGCACACTCCCCCTCTTCTTGTCCCACGCCCTCCACTCCTCAGCAAAACCATCCTCCCTCTTCACTTGATTCCTCCTCCACTACCAGATCCAGGATCCCACAGTTTACTCCTCATACTCCCAAAACTGGTGTCCGCCCCGTCACCCCTGAAGGTGATATGGAATCCGACAACGACTCTGCTTTTTCACCAGCTCAGCTCCTGAAAGGCAACCTCCTGGTGATATGTGGCTGTGTCTTGGATAATTCCGAAGAGACTCCATCCACCTTGGTCAAAGACCTCCTCCTCAACTTGTGCTTAAACCCTCTGTACAACTACTTCCAAGACCTTCCTATTGTGGTCACCCTGTTCAGTGACAAACCCTCGAACTTATCATTGGCATGTTATGTCGAGCTGAAGTTCAGTAGTGGGGAATATGGCACTGAACCCCGGGTCAATCTGCTGGAAAACGTCATGAAAGCTATTGTAGAGGCTAGGCCCACATGGGAGGTACGGTGGAGCGCCAGCAGAAAGGGTTGGAGTGATAAGCAACTTTTTTGCCACCTATTAGATCTGTACCTTGGAGTTATGGACCACAACGACATACCTTTTGCGGACTTGCCAATCATCAAGGAGCATGTTGAGAAAAACAGGTTCCGAGTCGCGTCCATTTTTGCTTCATACGGCGGCCTGCAGATTTCTTTTCTCCTCCCATCTGAGGCTGATGCTTTCATGGCTCTAGGTTCCTTTGCAGTGCCGGCTAAGGTTTCTAAGCACCTAGCACGCATTGAGCCATTGAAGGAAATACCCATTGAGCGTCCGTTTGAATTGGTGGTTTCTGGCATGAGGGATTGGGAGCAGATGGAGATGTGGATTGAGAAGTGGGCCAGGAAAGTTGCACCGGAATCATGGATTGCAAGTTGCACGACGGACCTGAACACTGACCTGTTTATTTTCTCCATGGCAACATGGGCAGATACTCTGAAGATTCTTCGTGCCAAAGAATCATTCAGGAAAGTTTTCCCAGACTCAATTGCCGCACTGCAACAACTGTGGGACTACAACAACAATCCGACATGTAAAACCCTGGGCGACCAAGTCTCCAAAGGTGCTGATCAGATTAGCAACACAATCAAGTCTATGGCTCGAGAAATCTGCGAGTTGAAGAGCAAGGTTTGCTCAGTGGAGCTCAAGCAGGAGGACATGGCTCAGGCGCAGTTGAAGCTGATTGATCAAGTGGTGTCTCTGGATCACAGGATCTGCACTACCCAGCAGGCTTTGCTTGTCCAAGGACAAGAGGAGAAGATCAGGTCTCGGGTAGTCAAATTGGAGTCTCAGATTGGGAGCCTTTGCATGTCTCTGCTCTTCCCGGTCAAACTGCAGTACAAAAGCAAAATTCAGAGCATGCTGGAGGGACTTACTAACAAGTTGGACATCAAGAGGAAGGAGCTTATGATCACGTCTGACCATTTTGCCAGTGTCATTGGTGTCTCACCAGAGGTTGGCGTTCTGCCAGCCCCTCACCCTACTCAAGGATCATTGTCAGAAAACCCCATGGTTGCACAGGTGCCTCAACAAAGGAAAAAGCGCAAGACTATGGATGGTGTTGCCGCAGCAGGGCATGCGCATCCTGAGGACTCTTCACAAGGCAGTGTGTTGACTTCTTCTGACATAGTCCTAGTATGCTCTGGTCGCTCTTGTTCTCAATTCCTTGAAATTGTTAATGTGGATATCCAGCCCATCAGACAGCCGACCTGTGATGTGGACCCAAATGGTTTCGACGTTGCGGCCTCAAGGGTCAGGGGCAACGGGGCAATACGGAGGAAGCGTCTGAATAAGGGTCGTCGCATATATTATACCACACCTTTGTTCCTGGCTTTCTCTGCATTCAAAGTTCTTGATACTTGTTCCTCACACACTCCTCCCTTCTTGAATTCATGTTTGGTCTTGTTGTGCACTGACTCAGTGGATTCAACATCGCCCACAATGCCTGTAGTTTGTCTTAAGGACAAATAGCGTACTTATTCCATGCATAGTAGAGTTGTGCCTCCTTTGTGTTCATCATTTATGATGCACCTTATCTTGTACCTCTTGGATATTTTCTTTCTTGATCACTTATGTCAGTGCATGACCCATCATTCCCCAATCACAAGTTACCATCTGTGCACTTAATGCAAATGGCCTTGTCAGTCTAGTAAAACTGGCGCTCATTGGTCCGATGTTGACCAAGCTCGCTCCTCATTTCTTTGCTATCTTGGAGACTAAAACAAGGTCCAATGCTGGCAGTAAACTGCTTATCTCTGACTATGAGATTCTGGAGGAGAATGGTGTTGTGTGCTCCTCACACAGGGGAAAGTGGGGTGTTGTACTGGGTATCTGTAAGGATATCCAGATTATCTCTCGAGTGCAACTCCCGCACCCCGTATTCAGGGGCCGTGTAGTAGCCGCTGATGTGGTTATACTCTGCTCCAACTCTTGCTCCTTTGTACATTGTGTGTTTGGAGTCTATGCGCCATGCAATCCCATGCTTGATGATCTCTCCCATAATTTTTGGCCGCATCTGATGGATGTAGTGCGCCAAACTAGGTCATTGTGGTCAGTCTTTGGTGATTTGAATGCCATAGTATCCTTGTTGGAACACGCGTCTGACAACATAGTGGCCAGAGAATGCTTGACAGGCTTTCTGTTGCATACTAATGGTGCTGACCTTTGGCAGCTAGTACCGAATCGCAATCAAATGTCAGATTGGACGAGTCGAGCCTGGCACTCAAATGAGGGAGGCAGCATCATTGATAGAGTGATCAGTTTTGCTCCTGCCTTGGCTGACTTTGAGATCTGTACTGACCAGACGTGGATTCTAGGAACTGATCATAGGGTGGTGGTGGCAAAACTTGTATTATGTTTCAATGTACAGCGTGATCCTGTATCCCATGCCCCCTTGCTTGTATTCTTCATACCTGTACCACCACCAAGGATCAAGTATCCATCCAAGGCTGACAAGCACAAGTACATTGCCTTTGCAAACATGGTAGACCAAATGGCAGACTTGGATCAGACCCTATTCCAGCAAAGAATCACTGACGATGATACAATGCTGTACAGCATTCAGAGACAAAACATGCACCAGAAGTCAAAATAAACCTTTAATATACAGGCTGAAAACTGTAAGCCTCCTGGTAGCAGTCTCTACAAAAGTATATTCCCGAAAACACCACAATAAATACACAGGAAGTACAGTAAAAGGACAAGGGATCAGCTCAGAGTCATCAAGTCAATAATAGTCGGTCACTGTAATGAAGGGAAGCATGGGGGCTGGCAGAGGCATCAAAATTGGGATCAGATTGTGATGATCTGGATCACAAAAAAGCAGATCTACCACTACCTGATTTGGTATGGCTAAATAGAGGAAGAAGGAAGAAGCATGGAATGCAGGGAAGGGATAAAAGGGGAAAAAGAAGATTTATGAATGGAAGCCAGACAAAAGGGGCAGGAGCAAATGGGGCAGAGGCAAATGGGGAAGGAAAAGTTAAGAATAGCAAAGAAGAATGATGGCTTCCAGAACTGACTGGTGGCACCAGGACAATGGCCAAAAAGGGAATAGTGGAAGCAAATAGGATCAGTGGAAGTAGGAATGGAAGGGTGGAAGCAAATAGGATCAGTGGAAGAAGGAATGGAATGGTGGAAAATGAATGATGGCACCCAAAATAGGAAGAACAATTCAAATAATGGGTTGACAAATGGGCTTGGTAGTCAGGTGACAAGGTGGTCTGTGCACTGTGGAGAAAGGTATAAATAGGCTAGGTAAATTAGATAATAATCAGGCAATTGATAGGCAAAGGCTCAGTGGTTCCCAGGGAGTGAATCACTTAGGCTGGAGTTTGTTGAAAACCTCAGAGGCAATTGATAGGCAAAGGCTCGGTGGTTCCCAGGGAGTGAATCGAGTTTGTTAAGAACCCTCTACCTTTCAGGATATTATATATATTCTGGGAAGTAACCCTCTTCAATACATCAAGTTTATTGTCAAGCAACAGTGTGGATTAGAAATAACTTTCTAAGACTTCAAGAAAGCCCCAGAACTATTAGTAATACTCTAACCAAGTACTACAACAATGACGCCTACACTCTGCAATACAAGAAACTAACTAGCATCATTGAACATGCGGCAATGGACACGTTCGGATGCAGCAAGCCCTATCGCCCACGAGATAAAAAGATCTCATCGCCTGCGATTCGCAAAATTGTTGCCAAAATTTGTCACATTGGAGGGGCAATTTGTATGTCACGTGGTCACAGTCATGCTTTCACCTATGGATTATGTAGGGCGTTTGAATCGCTGCGATTCTCATATGACTCCATATCTCCTCGGCCGCAATGCTCTTTCATAGAGTACTTGGTTGACGTCAGACAGTCTTACTATCGAGACCTCTACACAGCCAAAAAGCCTGAGATATGGGATCGTGCTAAATGCTATGATCTAGGAAAAATCTCTGGAGTCCTAAACGGTGGTTCCTCCAAGAAGCTCATGGGCGGATCTTCAACCTTCATCTTGCTTCCCACTGCGCTCAACTTGCCTCAGACTCCAGGGATTATTGAAACGGATCCGAGAAGGATTGTGGAATTGACCAGGCAATATTTTATTAACCTCTACAAAAGGTCCCCACCTCTTGACAAATCAAAACCGTGGATGTCAACCCTGTTGGTCTTGGAAGTCCAAGAGCGAGTGTCAGCGGATCCGTTTGTTTGGCCTGTGGTGGCCACATTGGCAGAGTTTTGAGCAATGCTCAGGAAAGGGAATCCTCGCCCATCACCAGGGCCAGACAAGTGGGAGAAATGGTGCGTCAAAAACCTTTCCAATTGGGTCTTACAGTTGGTACTAGATCTACACAACTATTTGGTTCTGCATGCTCGCTTCCCTGGGGACCTAAAGGACACGCACCTCACTTACTTTCACAAGTGAGGTGTGCATACCAAGCTCATGAACTGGAGGGGCCTCCTCATATCCAATTTTCTCGCTAACTCACCTATGACTTGGCTGAACTACCAGTTGTTGCCTTATGCTGCGTGAATGGGCATCATTCCAGAAACCCAAGTTGCCACCCAACCTGGTGTGCAGACCCATGATCTTATGAGTTTCCTCAGTGGCCTCAAGATGTGGAGTCATTGCAACAAGAAAACGCTCTACTTGCTAAAGCATGACCAGATGAAAGGGTTTGACTATTTGTCACCTCATGGGTTTTATGATGCTTGCGCAGCATATGGCTTACTGTTGGCTATAGCGGACTTGGATCGGGCTGCACAGTCTATGACTCGCTGCTTTCCGAGAACTGCATTTGGGATTGCCCAGCCAATAGTTGTTGACGGTGTTACCAAGCAAGGTGGTCCCATGTCCCCGTTCAAAGCTACTATCACCACTAGCCTAGGTCATAGGTACTTGGATGATATAGCGAGACAAGACCCAGATTTGGTATTGATTAGGAGCGTGTCCAGTTTGGCAGGGGATCCTCACCTGCCGAATGACTCCCTAACCATGACATTATCCATGACAGAGGCCACCAACGATAGCTACATTGTTGCTCTTTCCCATTGGGCACTGCGGCACTTCACCTTGGAAATAGAGAGGTTTCAATTCATGTATGGATGGCTGACCTCAGATGACAGCGCATGTGCTTCATCTGTGCGGCCCACTGCCGGAGACTCTTGCTTTTCCATCAGTCACTAATGTTCCAGGGACAGATCCATGGAATATCACGGAGCATCAAGTCCCTGTGTCAGCAAACGAGTTCAGTTTCTTGCGCACTCAGGTGGACGATCCAAAGTCCAGGTATGCTGAGTTGTTAGAAATGATCGACTCATTTGTCTTCCCCAGCTTTACCATGCAGACACCATTCACGCTGGTTTGCAAGATCATATCTCAGAACATTATCTTGCAATGTTGGGTGTTACTGTCCTTGCAGCTGATCCTGCAGACAAATGTGGTCAGGCTTGACCAACGTCTCACACAGAGGGTACACAAGTTGTTGGGCTTCCCGTTCTGCCCATCCCTGCTGCTATCCACTCTACCATTGGATCTTGGCGGCTTTGACCTCCCTTCAATTGTGCAGATTAATGCTGGGATAGCTGTCGATGGCATTGTTTGGGATTTAAATCACCATATCTCTGCGTACCATCTCATGGCAAACATAACTCTGGCTGACTAGTCCTGCCAGGTCAACAGCTGTTGCTATCCGCTGGACAGATGAGGTCTCAATTGCACATTCTTGCAACACTTTGGCTCAGTGCCAGCGGCATGGGTAGTTGCTCAGGAAGTGATGGCTAAGTTTGGAATATCCTTGTGACAGACTGATTTTAGCCATCTACTGAGGGGCGACTGCTCTATATCTCACATCCTATCCCTAGTCAAGCAGTCGGATGATGCCCTGATGGGTCACGCTCTGCAGTCTCTAAGGTCCATGGGGTACTCACAACTGAAGGATGTCAGTGGTTGGACAAGCAATAGCAACGGCTGCCCCTCCTTTGTCCCTCTATCAATACCTGAAGGTAAATGGTCTGAAGCTCAGAGAAGAAACTGGGGACTGGTGGGCAGGGCACTTGCCAAAGTTCAGATAGGGATGCTATACACTGATCAACCAGAACTGTTACTGACAAAGCTTTTGAGACAACAGGTCGTGGAGAGATACATTGAAGCCTTGTTGTCAGTCAGCAGACTATCATCTACAATAGTATCAGGTGGCTCGTGGGGCTCAGATGGTTTGATGGTTCCCTTGTTGGCGGGTATTCTGGACAATAAGTTGGTTACTGCAGCTGTCACAGGCCCGAAAACTCTCTTGCTCAGGCTGACCGGCCGTAATATCTCTATCCTGCAGGGCAAGATCATGGGCTTGATAGCGGGAATGGTTATGTTGTCTGTTGATGGCCATACTGATGGGGTAATATATACTGACCACCTCAACTCGATCAGGCTCATCAGTGACTGCAACACATTACCAGACATTGAGCCCAAGGTCCGACACTTGAACGCTCGTTCTTACTATCAATGGCTGCTTTACCTCATCTGGCAACAGGCGGTGGATGTACAGTATACCAAAGGACATGCTGATGTCAACTCAGAACCATCTCTCCTGAACAGCTTAGCAGATCGCTTTGCGGTCTTAGCTCAAAGGGATCCTAACACCCCTTATGCCCCTGTCTCCACCTTCTTCATGGACAAATATACACTCTTCAATCCAACTGATGGCTGGATCGAGTCTAATGCCCGTAGTTACATTGATCGTGTCCATGCCCGGCATGTTGCAGCTGAACTGGAACACTCCCTGGGTCTTCATCTACGGTGATCGATTTATGACAGAGGTTCACCTCCAGAGTTTCCGTACCTACGCGCGATGTCTTGTTACTCAGCGGTCATCCAACTGTATGCCTGTGCAGGCCAACTCCCTACTGCATTCTGTCTTCAGGCAAGGGGGAAATCCAATTCAGCCTCTTGTTGCTTTGGGTGCAAGATGGTCATCAAAGACGAGCATCATATTTTTGTGGAGTGTCCTAGATTTGCGGACATGAGGAGGGAGGCCAAGAGTGAGGTGGGACGTTCAACAAGCAACAAATGTGTGGAGCTGGTGGAGAACAGAACGCTCACAGCGAAAGTGGCGAGTAAGATCTCCTATACAGCTAAGTCTTTATTCCATGATGATAAAGCAACATGGCCTCTACATAACTCAGCCTACTATTTAGATCAGGTGCCAAATGTGTTAGAGCTGCTAGGGTTAGACAACCCAACCCTGGAACTTAGGAAGCATGCACACTTCTTTGCGTCGATGTGGCACATCTTGTCCATCCGCCTTGCTGGTTGCATTTGGGGACAAGTTCAATGCTTGGCAGCGCAGGATGCAGCCTTATAAATCCACAACACCCACCCTCTTCTGTTATCTTGTAACCATCTTTGTTCATGCTCTAGTTAGCTTCATGCACAACTCCGTGTACTTTGCACGCAGTGGTGGCAAGCTTTCTCCCCTGGGGTTTTGATGCTACCCCACTAGCCCCTTTATTTAATTAGTGATTGTTTTACTAGGTCTACCAAGGCTTGTCATTACAGACTTGTCCTTAGCTTTTAGTTAGCGGAAGTAGATATAAAAATTGTAACATTGTAACACTGCTATAGTTCAGCCTGGAGATATTCTATCCCACAGGCTGCTTATATATACTATATTGGTGGCTGTGCTATTAGTAATACTGTTTACTAATTGGGCCCTGGTATGTAAAGGAGTATGACTAACAATAATTGATGCTGAGTAAGGTCCAGGCATATGACTCATCAAGGCTGACTACTACAAGACAGAAGGAGAAAGGGTGGGCTGAGCAGCTAGTTGGACCTGCTAGGAATCATATCATTGGACTAAGCTTGGAATAGGGTTGGACACAGTCCAGAGACTGGTCCCCTGACAGTCTCCAGAGGAAGCCAACAGAATTTTCCAACAGGCTGTTTCTTTGGACCCTGGGGAAAACATGGTGCCTGCGGTTCCTCTTGCACCTGAGGCCCCACCTCCACCATCAGCGCATTCTGTCTGAGTGCCTTTGGTAGTGCGCTCACACTCTATGGGGTCTTGTTGGCTGAGTGACAAGCCTTCTGGCATGCAAGCTCAGCTGGCAACCTTGCGTCGACTGGGAAATAGCATTCTCCCTCCAGCTACACTGGCTGGGACTAAGACACCAACAATTGATGGTTCACCTTTGGACTTGAGGTCCTCTGGCTGGGAAGAATCCAATGAGCAAGTGGTGCTCATGACAAATAGTGAATTGTGCTGTTTCCTTTGTTCGTATGATCAAGATATTGACTGAGCTGCTGAGTCCTTTGGATTATGTGATACTATGAATGCTATTCTGGATTGCAGTCAGCATTGCAACAATGTCATGGGCCATCTTCCATCAGCCATGGGCCTTTGTTAGGCCATGGGCCTCTTGTGCTCAATTCTACCATACCTGGCTGTGGGCCTGGACATGGGAATGAACCTCTTGTGTGGCCATGGACATTGATCTGGCCATGAGCCGCTTGTGCTGTTACTCCTTTCCTGGCCATGGGCCAGAGTTGTTCTTGTCCTGTTTGTTCTCTCTTTCTTGGCCATGGGCCAGAGTTGTTCTTGTTCTATTTGTTTTTCCTTCTTGGTGGAATGTGGCTGTGGGCTTGTGATTGCCCTTGCTGCTGATGTTCTGCAATCATTGTCTAGTGGTGGACCTTGTCTTGTGCAGTCCCCAGCAATGGTGGATTCATGCTTCTGCTTGCCCTCCTCAATTGCTGTATCATGCTTTGGCCATGCTGACCACTGGTTAGACTTGCAGACCCATCTTTAGGCAATTCATGATCATGGCTTTGACATTCCCCCTCCCACACTCCCCACACCACTGCCTCAGGGTCTGGCAGAGCCTTGTGTGCATGGACCAAACTGTCTGACTTCCCACTGGTTCAGCTGCTCCGGCTTCTGCACATGCGTCCCCAGCACCACCCGCTGCTAGGTCAATGTCCCAAGGTCCCGGTGTTTTCTTAGGAGATTCCATGCCTGGGCCTGGTGCTCACACCGGTTCTCCCCACCCTTCTTGGCCAATGTGCACCCTGCACAGCCAACCTCCAGCAGTGAGCTATCAACTGTCTGTGGCGTATAAGGTTTTTCTGCAGAAGGTTCACTAGTTCTTGGAAAATGGAATGCTCAAATATATTCACTTGGACCTCTTGACTGACAAGACGTGTTGCAAGGCTGCCTACAAGCCCCCTGCCCCTGAGTCTGCCTTTGTGATTTCAAATGGGAAGCTGAGACTTCTTAATGCCACCTTCGACTCATCAAAGGAAGGCAAGCTTAACTTTGATGATTGGTTTGGGGCAGCAGAGAATCTTATGCAAAAACATCTCTGGGCCAATTCCAATGTTGCTTTGGGCAGACCAGTTACGCAAGCCATTGCTTCTTCCTTTGCAGGTTACTTCAAATACCTTAGATCTCTACCCAATGCTTGCATCCAGTTTAACATGATTTTTGATTATGATTGCTGTCTTTGGGCTCTTTTTCTCACCAATTCTCATTGTTTTTGGATGAACAATTTTTATTCGCACATCTGGCACAGAGTGCCTAAATCACCAGCATGCAGCCAGGGTAGCTCAATTGGACACTTGCATTGCTTTGATGGAATTCTTTCTACCTTGCTTGGCTTTGGGACCAGGAGCCACATTTTGGTCCATTCCAACAGGTCATGGTTCGGCGGGGACCTGCTGTTCATGATGCATTGGATGCAGTGCAGTGGATCACAAATTATTGGCCTGTCAATGAAACCCAATATACCTCAGACAAGAGGGTAGGTCATGGCACACCCCCACAGGAGCATCTGTCTGTTTTTCCTTCAATAGCACAACAGTTTGCAAGAGTGGTTCTGAATGCGCACATGCCCACTGCTGTTCCCTGTGTGGTTCTACCACTCATGGGGCACAGACCTGTGTGGCTTGCTGATTTATTTCCCTTGTTCACATCACTGCATGCTAACTGCTGAGAATCTGCCCTGCAATCAGCAGGTGTGCTGGACCAGTTTGCAGAGGTTCCAAAAATTACACGCTACGTTAGATCTCTCCTTTTCACAATATAACCATGAAATTCCCTTGATCAATTCACTCATAGATTCCTCCCAGTTCAAGTATAACTGGGGCACTTTTCCAGCTTGTTGGCTACTTGTAGGAATCATCATATAGATAGTCTGGTCCACTTTGACTTTCAACTCAATTTTAGTATATCTCCATGCCAGGCATGTTTGGCAAGGTCGCAGACACTATTGTACAGATTTTCATCCATCATGGTATTGAAGCTGTCCTCAAGTGGGTTGACAATTTCTTGTTCTTCTGCTACCCACATTCTATTACTCAACCTTACACATATGCTTATGACAAAAGGTTGATTTGGTCCATTTCTGTAACAAGCATGGTGCATTAGCACCTGTACATAGAACTATTTTATTTACTTTATTTTACTTTATGTTACATTTTGTCAACTGCTTAGCAATTAGCTAAGCAGTCTTGTTCTTAGTTCTGTACATATTATCAATTCCAATTTTTGGGCTGATTCTATTGTCCAAACTAAGGCTACAAGGCTTGTAACTCTGTTACAATTTTGGAATCTTTGGGTTGGCCTTGGGCCAAAGAAAAACATTTCCCTTTGCTTACATTGGCTTCAACTGGTCCTTAGACAAAAAAACAGTTTCCTTGCCTGAGAGGAAAAAGGTTAAATATAGGGAAAAACTAGCGCTCTGAACAGCAGGAAATGCCATGACTGCAAAGGAGACAGAGTTTCTGATCGGCACACTAAACCATGTATGTTTAGTTATCCCCATGGGCCAAAGTCATCTTCCTTCCTTATGCATGGAATTTCCCAGTCCTTCCAATTGCTTTTTGAAACATAGACCTGGCAAGACAGTGTTAGACAATATCACTTGGTGGATGGAGACGCTCTCTCAGAACTGGTGTGGTTTGAAAATTATTTGCCCACCTGAACCCTTACCCCTAAATCTCTTTGTCGATGCCTTGACTTTCTAGGGTATAGAATTGGTATGGGACACCAGCTGGCTGGCATGGAGGCTAAAAGACAATTGGTGCCAGGATGGTAGGGACATTGGCTGGGCTGAGATGGTAGCAGTCGATCTGGCCATGAAGACAGTGATTTTAGTGGGCCTTTCGGACTGCCACATTGTCATCAAATCAGATAACACTGGAGTAGTCGGTGCTTTGAGTGCGGGACATTTAAGAAATTCTCAGCAGAACTTTATACTATGACATATTGTATCATTATTCCAACAACACTCGATATGGGTCACAGTTAAATGGGTCCTGTCAGGGGACAGGTCCTCAGACCATCCACCCTAGCCTTGCTTAGTCTGTGTTGACATTGGCACCCACATCTAGCCACCATTCGGACCGCTGATGATGCCCAAAAGTCACTAAGCACTGTCCTGGTAGATGGTAAACTTAGCGCCTCACAAATGAGTAGCGTCAAGCACTTGCTAGTGTTTGAAAGAGTCCCAGGCAGGGTTCCAGAAGCCTAGTCTTTTTAGTGTGATTTGAACTTAGAGAAAGTAACGGGTTGCTTAGCAATCTAAGCCATAAGCCTGCAAGGCGCTAGAGTGCTAGAAGTCAGCAAAGACTCTAGCAATGTAAACGTTGGCGATGATGTGCTCATATGGCACCATAAGACGTAAGTCAGTAGACAAAGTTGGCAAGGTGAAGTTGGCAAGATTGTATCACTTAGCAACTCTGGGGACTTAGAATGCACTAAAATGAGATCTGAACTGTGGGGCGTACAATTCAATGATGGCTAAGACAAAATATGTACAGTATTTATAGGCGGTCAGTTGCCGTGGTAATTAAACTAAAAGTCACAAATTAATCAATCAAAATGGAGATCAGTATGATGACACGTGAAAGTTGCTAAGCGGCGTTGTCTGTCAAGTCGGCAAGTGTTAACTCATCATTCCAGTGGTGAAAAAGGCCAAATGCACGGGGGCCATCGCTAAGGCCTGAAATCCTCATGTGGACCTGTCTCGCGTAAGTTGCTAAGCGTTGGGTGAACTGTAAGCATTGCTAATATCTGAAACTATCATGTGGGCCTGTCTTGCATAAGTTGCTAAGCATCGCTAAAGTGATCTGACGTTGGATCTTTGAGAAGCACTGGGTTTTAATAGGCGTTGCTAAAGGCCCTGGCATCGGTTATTACTGATCAGAGACCTGAAGGGGGCCAGGCTGGAGTCAGGTGAGTGGCAGGTGATCACCAAGTCATGTGGTTGCTAAGTCCTGTGATCCTGCGCGTTGCGTCCTGTAGCCTGTGTTTGATCCCTGCTAGCTGCAAAATATAAGTTGCTAAAAATAGCACAGGTGCGCTGAGCTCAGCCAGAGTCTTATCACCGCTCTGGTCCTATCCTGCTCCATCCCTGTCTTGGCATCAACACCTGGCAGGTCAGCTGGTCTTTGGACCCACTCTACTTGCCGGCAGGCCTTTATGCCATTGGCTGGCTTACTCATGCTGACTATTGCTTACTCATTAGTGCTTAGTACATACCAGCCCTATTAGTCAATACACCGTAGTCATAGTGTATCTGATGTAGTATATAAGTAGGACTGGTGGATAGACCATCCCCAGTCCTAGCAATAGCATTGCTTCTGGGTCTACACATTAGCATTACTGTGAGCTCCTCAGTGACAACCTTGCCTTCTGCTCTTGCCCTCCTACTCCACCCCTTGTTGGTGGCCTGCCTTCTTGCCTGCCAGTTGCTTGTCACTGTGCTTGCTCAACACTTGCCCCACTTGGTGGTTGGCTTGAGTGGTTGATGTGTCTGCCTGGCTTTCCACAATAGAGTATTCCCTTACAGGTCCCAATGGAGGATAATCTTGCAGATGGTCTTTCAAGGGGAATATTCCCACCCTGTTGGAACCTTCTCCCCAACTCCCCAGTAGTCCCCTTATACCTCAAGTCTTTGCTTCATGCCACTGTCAGGTTTGAAGACTTGAGTAATTGATACAAGATACCTATCAGGTTTGACTACCTATTCAATTGATACAAGACACTAATGTTGCCACTGCGGTTAACATTGTACTCGCATAATCCTTAGCTTAGCATTGTTCATGCATCATTTTGTACAACTCCTCAATGTCGTGCACAAGCACGACTCCTTATTATCATACTTGAGATTTTGCCTTTGCACTTGACTTCATCTAGGCAGTCTTTGCTTGATTGTCAAAATAGTCAGACAACGTGTATAATAGTGAATTTTGGCAAGTATCTAAGTCAGTTGTCAGCCTCATTGCCTTCCATATTCACAACCGGTCAGCCACAGATTCCTACTTTAATATACGCATACTCGTCCTGTTAACAAATACCTTTGGTTTCATGCTATCAGATTGGTATATTTTCTTGATAGGTGCATGCCCTCATCGCTGGTTCCAACCATATGATGTGTTGTACAACACTGAACGCTTATTGTGACCAATTACCTCACAACACTGCTATGACTTAGAGACATTGGATCAGGACACAATCAACAAAATTGTTGGTTGAGCTTGGGAGCAATTGACAACCAACAGGTATACAGGTCATGTCAAAAACTTTCTGAATTTCTGTATGGCAAAAAGAATACCAGAACGTGCAAGGCTACCTGTGTTGGAAGACCTAGTGTGCCTTTATGCTACATCCATGGCAGGAAAATTGGCTGGATTGACCGCAGTGAATAAAGTCTTGGGTCTGAGAGCTTGGCACATTCAGCACCGTCTTCCTTGGCCTGGTTCACTGCAATTGAAGTATACCCTCAAGGGCATAGAAAATCTGTGGCCGCCTGGATCTATGAGACCAGAGCGACCACCAATTTTGGGTGAAATGCTGAAGTGCATTTGTTGCTCACTTTGCTTAGACAGGCCAGAGGATGCTTGCATATGGGCCATAGCAACCACTGTGTTTTGGGCTCAAATCAGGTTGGGGGAAATTATGGCACCATGACAAAAGAACTTTGCAACAGATATCCTTCCATCTTGGTCCTCCTTTGGTTTCCCCAGTACCACTGGCACTTGTACACTGCATCCTCCGAGGACAAAGCGTGGTGGCCAAAAGGGAGAGAAGGTGATTGTCACGCATCAGGATGATCCTTTGGACCCTATCCATGCACTGGAAATTCACGCAGCAGTGAATGGCATATCTATGACAGACCCACTGACAACGTACATGAAATCTTCCTCAGAGAGGGTGGGGCTTACAACATGGAAGCTTTTGGACAGAGTGAACCCAATCTTGACGGCTGCAGGTCATCCGAAAATTAGCAGACACTGTTTCGGAATCGGAGGAACTACCACATTGCTTCTTACACCGTTGGCATTGACTTTCGCCATCACGTGAAACCATCAAGGCCTATTATTTCTACAGGTGGTAA
>QLOM01002582.1:0-18798 GCA_003313785.1 Termitomyces sp. MG148 | reverse complement strand
AGATGAGCCAAATCGGCTCATCACGTCAGGGATCTATAGGGCGAATGACTGGTGTCTTTGAGCAGATCCTCTTGATCATCTCAAAACAGCGTTGGTGTATAGGTCTCCATATAAATGGAGCTCCGTTCTGCGTGATGGACATCAAGGGTCCCGTATACGCTGTAATATCAGGCAGACAGTTGCCGATATAGTTCACCAGTCCCACAAATCTTTGCACATCGTTATAGTTACGGGGCACACGCCATTCGCCTATGCGATCGATTTTGTCCTGGTCAGGGTGAATACCCTGACTGTCAATCTTGTGTCCAAGGCAGTCTACTGTCTCGGCATATAGTTCACATTTCTTCCACTTGAGGTACAGCAGATTAGCCCTCAGTCGCTCAAAAATGACACGAAGATGCTCTTCGTGTTCTTTGATTGAATCGGAGTATATGAATATGTCGTCCAGATATATATGGACGAACCTCCCAATAACATCCCAAAAGATGGAGGTCATCAACCTCTGAAACGTTGCAGGAGCATTACAATCTCCTATCTGCATAATGTTGCTCACATATGTTCCTGTGATCGACGAGAACACTGTCTTTGGGATATCAGACAAGCGAATTCTCACTTGCTCATAAGCGTCCGTCAGGTCAATTTTTGACCTGAACTTTGCTCTTGCAACATCCTCTCGAATCACTTCCTGATCTGGGAGTGGCGTCACGTCCTTTACGGTGTTGTCATTGCATTGGCGAGCATCCAACGCCGTCCTCAATGTACCATCTTTCTTTGGAATGCACAGTAGCGGAGCAGCTTGGGATGCCGGTTGGGCCTCCCACCACTGGGCTCTCAGGTACCAATTGGTCTTGTCTCGGAGCTGCTGCTGCAGCGCCATTGGACATCGTAGCAAGTGATACTTATACACCTTATTCTCATCAATAAGGTTGATTTCATGGTTGACCTCCCGCCAAGGAGGTAACTCCTCCTTGGTTCCGTTCAGAATGTCCCCAAATTCCTGCTGCCACTGCAATCATAGGTCCGGAATGTCCGCCATTGTAAAACCACTGGTTTTACCTTTGCCCTTCTGGTCTACATCCTTGCGTGGATGCCCAGACAGCTCTGCTTGTACAGCTGGGTGGCCGTACTTCTCTCTGAGGGCAGTAATCCTCAGCTCACTGTCATCTGGCGTGTGCAGTCGCACAGGCACTTCCTTCTTGCCTCTCCGCGACGTCACAGACAGTCCGTCAAAGAATACCTCACTCGGTGGCGATATCTCACCATCACTAGCCTGACAATATGACTCCTCCTTCGACGTCCATTGTGGTCCATTCCACGCATACATCGATGCCACTAGCTCATTCCACTCAGCAGGCATTTGTGGATCAAATGCCCATTCAAACATGGGATGAGATACCGGTCGATCCCAGATTGACCGATTCGTATGTGTGGAGGATGACTCGTCCTCCATCAGTCCTTGTTCATCACCCATTATTAAGTCCTTGACCTTCACTCGCGACGACGTCGGTTGGCACTCTGTGCTTTCCACGTGCCAAGGCCACTTGTCTTCAGGCTTACTCTGCTTTTCGCACTTCATCTTGGGGCTCTCCCCCCTCTTCAGAGTACGTTGGTACTCTACAGCTTCGCTTTCCAGCATCAACACAGCAGGACTATCCGTTGGCAAGCTCATACGAGCTTGCTCCTCATCCTCTCCATCCTCCACCGTAGGCAATTTCTTGCCTCTGCCTAGTCAATGTTGCCTGACTAGCACCTTCTTCTCCGTGGCACGGTGTCAATGAAGACGTCCATCGGCATTATCTATGGTCACTCGTACTGCAGGAATGGTGGTGCCATCCACCACTATCTCATTCCTCTCGAAGTCAAGCAGAACCTTGTGCTTCCTCATATACGGCATGCCTATAATCATGTCGTACTGATCAAAATTCGCCATGTCAAGGTACTCTTTCATCCTTGATTTTGCACAGGCGATATTTGCCTGCGTGCCAAACTGTACCGCAGCTCGGCTGCCTACAGTACCCAATTGAAGGAGTAGTGGCTCCTTCAACTCACTGACAGAGATATCATGCACTTGGCAAAACTGAGGCATCACTCCAGTAGTCGTACTACCTGAATTCCACAATGTCCACGCCTTGTGGCCATTCACCTCAACGTACGACGCCAGGCACTCCTTGTCCTCGCGCTTCAACGCCGGTCTCACCAGTTTCTCCGGAGCCTTGCAAAGGTGCACCTTATACACCTTCACCTTGGCTGCTCCAACTGGTTGGTCTAATTCGCTGGCCGGGTAGTCCGTCAGAGCTCCCATGAATTCTGAGTCTGACTCCCGGGCATAATAGTCGTTGTCGTATACGTCAACCTCAATGTATTTGTCATCCAACAACTCTTCTACCACAGAGGCATTTTCATCCTCTGGTGCCTCAGGACTGAGGTTACCCACCTCATCGTTGTCCACATCAGGTTCATTTCCCGAGTCTATCTCTTCAGCATCAGGAATAGCAGTGTGGGCCGCCCGTACATATGCATGTGGCTTAGCCATAGGCCGTCCACCGCCCACTGGACATACATTCGCAAAATGCCCAGGCTGGCCACATTTGAAGCACTTATTTGCCATGGCAGGGCGAGCTGCTTCAAACTTCGGTGGCCCAGCCAGTGTCGTCACCTTAGCCTCACCAGCCGTCTGATGCGGTCGAGCACCCTCTTGGCGCGGACCCCTCTGAATGTCCTGCGCTGGTGCATCCCTACGGACCCCAGGCTGGTTGCTACGGAAGCGTCGTTCTTGCCGAGGTGCTGCTCTTATCACGAACCTCGGGTTCGTATTGCCTATCATCTCTTTTTGCCGGGCCCAGAAGGTGCCTACCTTCCATGGCTCGGTCTTGTTCATTGACTGGACCTTTGAGCTATGTAGCCCAAAGTGTCATGCTATTTTATGAGCTTGCTCATAACGCAACGCATGCGCTACAAACTCTTCAATGGTATTCACTTTGGGCAATAGCCCGTCATCACAAATGAGAGACTCTCTCATTGCATCGGGTATCCCATGCAGAAAGGTGTCGATCATTACCCAATTGTCTGAGTAAATAGACATATTCTGCACGTGGTCTATCAAGGTATCATAGAAGCCTTGAACACCCAATTGTTCTGTGTAGGACGTTGCAATGAACGCCTCCCGAGCATCCTGCATGGTGGATGCACTTACAAACCGGTTATACAATTCAAGGATTACATCCTTGAACGTCCATTGCTGTCATGCACGATTGTAGTGCAAGACATGATGTCAAAACCAGGCCTTGGCCGGTCCGTCTAGGAACTCCGGGAGAACGAATACACGTTCTCGGTCCAGACAATCCCCCCCATACTGGCATGCTGCCAGATGGTTGCACACATCCATCGTCCAGTTTTCCAAGTCACTAAACTTAGACTCCCCTTTGTATGGTTGGATGTGTTTCGACTCCGCCTTACGTGGTTTGATACCTTCGGGAAGGCGCAATGCTACGCCTACCGCATCGTCAATTATGCTACTGAGGTGTTGGTGCATATTCTCAGTATACACCTTTGTCGCCTCAGTTATCCCAGGCGTTTTATTTCTACCTTCTGCTGGAGGTACTACAGAGAATGCACGTACTGGTCGGTGACCTGTATAGTGCACTTTCCCCGCATCATACCAATGCAGTGGGCTCTTCTGTCCCCCTAGCTCTTCTGTCACCTGTCTTTCAGGGACTTGGCTCGGATCTGCCGTGGGTGGGTCCCCCCTCCTAGTGTCAGGCTGACGTGTCCGTTGGACATATTGCCTTCTCATCTCGTCGATGGGTGTTATCCCATCAAATACAATCCCCTGGTCATCTATCCAGGAGTGTTCCTGGCATTTCAGGTCTTGGTTCCGCATGCGCTGATAAGCTACCCTCTCCGCAAACTTATCAGCCAACGGCACTTGATTCGTTAGTGGAATATTCTCCACTGATTCCTGTTTTGTGTGAGGGTGCCTTGGCTCCCCCGTTTCGGGTAGGTTGCTATCTACCACAGGTATGGTAGACACCGATTCAGCTGTCGACAGAGGTCTCCTTTGTTGACCTCTGAATACATTTTGTCTCTGTGCTGCTGCGAACCTTGCAGCGAACTGCTTGTTAGACTCTCCTGCTTGCTGGGGCACATATATATTGCTCATTGCCTCTTCCAGGTGAGGAGACAACTCTGGCTTTGCCACCGGGGGTATACTCGGAATCAAGTTTGCCCCCTCTGGAGTCGAGGCAGCTGATCCTCGATTAGCCTTACAGTACATATATGCTTGGGCTTCCAGCTCAAGAATCTGAACATACAACGTAATGTATTCAATGGTATTCAGTTGAGGTACATTATCACCTCTAGCCTGTATCAACCGGATGTGTTTCAGTACATACAGTCCTAGTCGAGCACGCGTAGTATCCTTTGTAATGCTAGGGTATCTTTTCCATAGCATAGCACACTGAACTTGAAGGGTGGACTCACTCCGTCCACTCTCCTCATCATCAGAAGTTTTGTCTTCCCAATGTACTGCCGGCGTTCTTTGCTCAGGAATTGTCGTTTCCTGCGGCACTCCAACTCCCTGCTGACGTTGCGTCAGTGGAGTGGACTCAGTTGGCACTCTCCAACTGCCCGCCTCTGGTCTCGGCATCTTCCCCAGGAAGTACAACGAAGGTCTGCAACCTTCAGTAGGTCCCTGAGCACTACTCCTGCTCTGGAACTGTCGCCCTGACCTCCCAGTCTGCATGGGAGATTCATGAGCCCTGCCAGATTGCTGTTCCAGGTCTTCTACAACTGCCCCTGGTCTTGCTGCACCACTTGGCGCAGCTGTCGGCCGCACTTCACTCCATTGCGTCCCTCCTGGCATTCCCTGAGGCTGCTGGGAAGGCTCGGCCTTAGTATATTCTGACCTGGGACGACCCGAGTCAGTCACCGCAGATTGAGGATACGCCAACGACTGGTCGATGGTCTCACCATCACGTGTTGGTTCAGTAGATTGATTGGTCTCCATCCAATCAGGTGTTGCTACATCTCTTTTTACTCGGAAGCATGCGTCAAAGAAGTTGATGCACTGTTTGATGCAATCACAGTCTAGGCTATCAGTCTAGTCACGTAGTATCAGAATTGAACCCGAAAGGTTCAAAAAAGTGAAACAAAGTCAAGTATAGCTTAGCCTTACAGTCACACCAACAGAACCAGATTGATAGTCGATTCTAGTACTACAAAGTATGACAGTAAAATTGGCTGCCTTATGTAAGGCAGCCAGCATGTATGTAAAGTAATGATAAATAATTAATATAATTGTCTATTAATTATTTAACTATAATATGATATGTTACAAAAAACCATTACAACTTCATTACAAGTGTTAGTTTCTGTGTTATAGCCCCACAAAACTCGCAAAAGTAAAGTTTAGTTGTCTACACTAATTAGAGTCCCTCTGATTAGTTCAACAAACCCTACATTTTGCATCATCTGGAGCCCACTGCAAGGGAAGCTAATCTTCTATGATTGGCTGACTTCAAACAAAAAACAAATGGACACACATGGTTGACCAGGAGGTCAACATTCTCAAACTTGGGATGGGGTGATTATGCCACCCCTCTGGTGCACCAGTATGATTGAACAGATTGAGTAGCTCGGCATTCCCAGGGAGTGAATTGCTTAGGCTACTTGATCTAAAAGTAAGTCAGCGCTTTAGCTCAGTGGTTAGAGCATCAAAAAAGGGGTGCATACCCAAGAGGGTGTTGGTTCAATTCCAACAAGTGCTGCTTGCTTTTATGGGAAACCTTGTGTCATGTCTATTACTGTTGGTAGAAGAAATCAAAACAACTTCTGTTGACAACTCAGTCCCCTCAACCGTAAGCACTACCCCTGATGTACCCCATGGCTCTCCTAATCCCTCCTCAGCCTCTCCCCAGGTACGCACTCCTGCTTGAAAGTGCCGCCTTCCTTGCTGCTACATCATAGCATCTACTCCATTGCCAAACTCACTCCAGATGAACATGGAGATTAAAAGCACAGACACACAGCAAACTCAGAGTGTAGTCACTTTTCTGGACTCTGGAGCAACTGGACTCTTTGTCTAGCTATGTGGAATGGCACTAGCTCATGATTTGGCCCCTTCTGTTCCCCATTCTGGTGTACAATGTCAATGGCACTCGTAACAAAGCAGGATCCATCAAGTCTGTGGTGGACCTCATCTTGTGCTACAAGTCCCATGCAGAGGATACCACCTTTGCGGTTACAAGCATTGGCAAACAGGAGATGATCCTGGGATTTTTCTGGCTCCGGGAGCACAACCTGGAGATTGATTGGGCCTCAGAAGAAATCAGCATGAGTTGGTGTCTCTGACGTTGTGCCACCTGCACAGACAAAGTGAAGAAGAAGCAGCACACCACAATGTGGGAATGCGCAACTATCTGGGCATGTCAGGTGGGATACCTCCTGTTTGTGGATCTCAACCTGCTGGACCCTCTGCTTCTGGTGTTCCCTCATAGAGAGGCCCTCTACAAGGATGACAGACATAGCAGAGGGGACCCTGGCCAGGAAGAGGGACATGAGGGGGAGTTTCTACCCGAACTAGACCCAGAATTTCTGGACAAAGCCATTGAGGTAGGAGACTGCCGATGACGCCCAAATGTTGCTAATCACTGTCCTGGTAGATGGTAAACTTAGCGCCTCACAAATGAGTAGCATCGGGCAGTCGCTATTGTTTTGAGAGAGTCTCGGGCAGGGTCCCAGAAGCCTAGTCTTTTTAGTGTGATTTGAACTTAGAGAAATAAACTGGTTGCTTAGCAATCTAAGCCAAAAGTCTGCAAGGTGCTAGGATGCTAGAAGTTGGCAAGGACTCTAGCAACGTAAACGTTGGCGACAATGTGCCTGTATGGCACTGTAATACAAAAGTTGGTAGTCAAAGCTGGTGAGTTGAAGTCAGCAAGACTGATTCACTTAGCGACTCTGAGGACTTAGAATGCACTGAAATGAGATCTGAACTGTGTCAGGGGACTCCTCATTTCTTCCTTCTTCCACTCCTTATTCTTTCATTCTTCCTCTATTTATTTCCCTATTTCTTCTGTCACTTTTTTACTTTACTGCTTCTATTCTTTCAACACTATCTATTGGTACTATTCTCAGCCCTTGAGGTGCTCTGGTTCTTTAGTTATCATTCAAACAAGTGTAGCCAACGCTTCCAGGGGCTTAGTAAGCATCCAGAGGCTTAGTCATCTCGAGGCTAGCCTCCAAATTACTAAGCAAGTCACATGAGACATGTGCATGACCTCTGGCAATGGCAATTTCCGAGTTTTTGATTATTTTCGGAGATTTTCCTTTTTTAGATTATAAATTTTATTGTGGCTTTTGTCATACTATACAGTTACTTCCCACGCTTCTGGAGCCTTGGAAGCGTCACTCCTGGCACAGGGAATCCCTAGACTTGTTCTCTTTGGATTTCCCTCTGCCAGGTGAGTAGTTATTGTTGTATTACCTATATATATTCTAATATACTTTGGATTTCCCTCTGCCAGCTGTGTGACTGAGCCATAGCCTCCAGAGGTCGCCCTTACAAACTGTGGGGCATACAATTCGATGATGGCTAAGACAAAATATGTACAGTATTTATAGGCACTAGGCCGCCATGGTAATTAAACTAAAAAGTTGCTAATTAATCAATCACAAAAAAAATGGAGACAAGTACAATGGAACGTGAAAGTCGCTAAGCAACAGCATCTGTCAAGTCGGCAAGCGTTAACTCAACATCCTAGCAGTGAAAGAGGCCAAATGCATGGGGACTGTCACTAAGGCCTGAAACCATCAAGGGGGCCTGTCTTGCATAGGTTGCTAAGCATCAGATCAACTGTAAGCATCGCTAATATCTGAAAACATCACGTGAACTTATCTCATGTAAGTTGCTAAGCGTTGCTAAAGTGATCTGTCATCGGATTTTTGAGAAGCACTGGATTTTGATAGGCGTCGCTAAAGGCTCTGGTGTCGGTTATCACTGATTGGGGACTTGAAGGGGGCCAGGCTAGAGTCAGATGAGTAGCAGGTGATTGCCAAGTCATGTGGTCGCTAAGTCCTGTGATTCTGCGCGGTGTGTCCTATAGCCTGAGTTCGATCTCTGCTAGCTGCAAAATATAAGTCGCTAAAAATGATGCTGGTGTGCTGAGCTCTGCCAGAGTCTTATCACTGCATCTACGCCACTATGCTATGACTCCTACTGGCCATGGAGGAGCTCCAGGCCAGCCAGACCACTTCCCAGTGGCTGACTCAGGCCTTTGCAGCAAATGCCCCTCCAAGGGCCTTCCAGGATGCAGTCCCCAACCACCTGCACAACTTCAAGGATGTTTTCTCCAAGGCCTCATTTGACTACCTCTCGGAACGCAAGCAATGAGACCATGCTATCAAAATCCTGCCAGATTCAAAGCCGGCCAACTGCAAGGTTTATTTGCTCATGGTCAAGGAGCAGGATGAACTCAATGCATCCCTCTGGGAGAATCTGGAGTCCAGACAAATCCACCCCTTAAAGTCCTCAATGGCCTCTCCAGTGTTTTTCATCAAGAGGAAGGATGACTCCCTCTGGTTGGTTCAAGACTATTGCATGCTCATTGTGATGACTGTCAAGAACCGCTACTCACTTCCCCTCATCTCAGAACTGATCAACAACCTCCAGGGTGTGCGCTACTTCACTAAGTTGGACATCTGCTGGGACTACAACAATGTGTGCATCCAGGAGAAAAATGAGTGGAAGGCAGCATTCTGGACCAACTGCGGGCTGTTTGAACCCCTGGCAATGTTCTTTGGACTCACCAACAGCTCTGCCACCTTCCAGACTATAATGAACAACATATTCCAGGACCTCATAGCCAATGGCGTGGTCTGCATGTATCTCAACAACATCCTCATTTACACCAAAACATTAGAGAAACATTGCCGGACACATGAATCATCCTAGACTGTCTCTGCCAACACTAGCTCAACCTCAAGCCGGAGAAGTGTGAGTTCAAGCAGACCTGCATCGAGTACCTTGGACTCATTATCTCCCATGGCACAGCAGAGATGGACCCGGTGAAAGTGGCTAGTGTCATGCAGTAGCTGGAACCCCAGAGCAAGAAAGAAGTACAGGCCTTCCTGGGGTTCACCAACTTCTACCAGCAGTTCATCCAGAACTTCTCTCACTATGCTTGCTCCCTCTTTGACCTCACTGGGAAGGATATGGCCTGAGCTTGGGGAGATGCAGAACAGCAGGCCTTCAATGCCTTGAAGTCTGCCATCACCTCCAAGCCTGTTTTGCTCCTCCTCAACAATGATTGGCTCTTCTGAATCAAGGTGGACAACTCCAACTTTGCCACTAGCGCAGTCCTTTCTCAGCAGTCTCTGGAGGATGGTAAGCCATTGTCTTCTACTCCAAGAGCCTCAACGCCGTGGAGTGGAACTATGAGATCTATCACAAGGAGATGCTTGCAATCATCTGGTTGCTGGAGGAGTGGCACCACTTCCTGGAGAGGGCCTGGCACAAGTTCAAAGTCTGGATGGACTACAAGAACCTGGAATTGTAAGGGCAACCTCTGGAGGTTATGGCTCAGTCACACAGCTGGCAGAGGGAAATCCAATGTATATTTAGGTAATACAACAATAACTACTCATCTGGCAGAGGGAAATCCAAAGAGAACAAGTCTAGGGATTCCCTATGCCAGGAGTGATGCTTCCAAGGCTCCAGAAGCGTGGGAAGTAACTGTATAGTATGACAAAAGCCACAATAAAATTTATAATCTAAAAAAGGAAAATCTCCGAAAATAATCAAAAACTCGGAAATTGCCATTGCCAGAGGTCATGCACATGTCTCATGTGACTTGCTTAGTAATTTGGAGGCTAGCCTCGAGATGACTAAGCCTCTGGATGCTTACTAAGCCCCTGGAAGCGTTGGCTACACTTGTTTGAATGATAACTAAAGAACCAGAGCATCTCAAGGGCTGAGAATAGTACCAATAGATAGTGTTGAAGGAATAGAAGCAGTAAAGTAAAAGAGTGACAGCAGAAATAGGGAAATAAATAGAGGAAGAATGAAAGAATAAGGAGTGGAAGAAGGGAGAAATGAGGAGTCCCCTGACAGGAATACTTCCAGACGGCCAAAAAGCTCAACCGTCGACCGGCCTGGTGGTCCCTGTACCTTGCCAACTTTGACTTTATGCTGCACCACAAGCCTGGTTGAAGCATGGGGAAGCCTGATGCCCTTTTCTGGTGTGCCAACCATGGCTCTGGCACAGGAGACAACAACATCACCCTCCCATGCCTAGAGCTTTTTACCATTCACATGCTCAAAGAGGTGGTGGTTCAGGGAGACAAGGTCAGCATACTCTGGGACATCTGCCAAGGTAACTGGGAGGGAATACAGGAGGACTCAGTCACAAAGGCCATATTGGCGCTACACTCAAGATGCTCCTCCAGTGCAAAATCTGTACGCACTGATGAGTGGGGCCTGTGGGATGGACTCCTCACCTTTTGGGGACATATCTACATGCCAAACAACCCAGAGCTCCGGAGGCACATTGTCAAACAGCACCACAACTCCTGCATTGCCAGACACTCCAGCTGCTAGAAGACATTGGAGCTGGTCTCCTGGAACTATTGGTGGCTCCAGATGTCATGCTACATAGGGACCTACACCGGCACCTGTGACCTCTGCTTCTGGACAAAGCTCCACTGATGCCCTCCAACCAGTCAACTGCACTCCCTTTTCACACCTGCTGCACATTGGAGCATGGCCTCCATTGACTTCATTGTGGAAGTCCTGGATGTGCATGGATATGATGCCATCATGGTTGTCATGGACCTCTACGGTAAACAAGCGCACTTCATTCCAACGCATACAACCTGCTCTGCAATGGGCACCGCCAACTTGTACTGGAAGAATGTCTGGAAACTCCATGGCCTCTTCAATGCCTACATCTCTAACCAGGCCTGCAGTTTGTGGCTTTTGTCATGCTATACAGTTACTTCCCATGCTTCTGGAGCCTTGGAAGCATCACTCCTGGCATAGAGAATCCCTAGACTTGTTCTCTTTGGATTTCCCTCTGCCAGGTGAGTAGTTATAGTTGTATTACTTATATACTTTGGATTTCCCTCTGCCAGCTGTGTGACTGAGCCATAGCCTCCAGAGGTTGCCCTTACATCCTGCATGTTAAGCTCCACACGTCCGGCTATTCTGCAACGAGTGACAGGACAACTAGGAAGTACAACAACCACATCCACATGTCCATGCAAGTCTCCCTGTTCTTCTTTGACACTGGCCAACACCCCCAGATGGGCTTTGAACCGCACATACACCAATCAGAGAACAAGTCAGTCAATAATTTTGTCAACCGCATGCAGATGCACATTAAGCTTCACATGTCCACCACTTACCACCTGCAGTCTCACAGGCAGACCAAGCGCATCAACCAGGAGCTAAAGCAGTATCTCTGGCTGTTCTGTAACAAGTGACAAGACAACTGGTATGAGCATCTCCCCAAGGCAGAATTCCAGTACAACAACCACGTTCACGCATCCACACAGGTCTCCCCATTCTTCCTTGACAGTTTTGAACTGAGCGTATGCCAATTGGAGAACAAGTGGGTCAATGACTTCATTAATTGCATGCAGAAGGCACAGGAGGAGGCAAAGGCCACATTGACCAAGGCAAAGGACAACATGGCCTGGTACTACAATCAAAAATGGACTCTGGCTCCCCAGTACAAGCCTGGGGACCACGTCTACCTAGACACCTCCAACATCGCAACCACTTTACCCTTGCAGAAGCTCTTGCATCAGCAACTGGGACCATACATGGTCGAACATCAGATAGGACCCCTTGCTTACCAGCTCCAATTACTTGTCGGCATGTGTCAACTGCATCCAGTCTTCAACATGGTCAAGCTCTCACCTGCCCCAGAAAATCCCATCCCTAGTCAATGAGCTCCCCCTGTCAGGGGACTCCTCATCTCTCCCTTCTTTCACTCCTTATTCCTTCATTCTTCCTCTATTTATTTCCTTATTTCTGCTGTCACTCTTTTACCTTACTGCTTCTACTCTTTCAACACTATCTATTAGTACTATTCTCAGCCCTTGAGGTGCTCTGGTTCTTTAGTTATCATTCAAACAAGTGTAGCCAATGCTTCCAGAGGCTTAGTAAGCATTCAGAGGCTTAGTCATTGTGAGGCTAGCCTCACAATTACTAGCAAGTCACATGAGATATGTGCATGGCCTCTGGCAATGGCAATTTCTGAGTTTTTGATTATTTTCGGAGATTTTCCCTTTTTTAGATTATAAAATTTATTGTGGCTTTTGTCATGCTGTACAGCTGCTTTCCATGCTTCTAGAGCCTTGGAAGCATCACTCCTGGCATAGGGAATTCCTAGACTTGTTCTCTTTGGATATCCCTCTGCCAGGTGAGTAGTTATGGTTGTATTACTCAAATATACTTTGGATATCCCTCTGCCAGCTGTGCATAGCCTTCAGAGGTTGCCTTTACAGCAGAACAAGTCTCTACATTTTGGTCTGGGAGCCTCCTTTAGCCTGCTTGAACCCTCTCTTGCCCTTTTAGGTCACTTCCCTCCTGGATTACCTCTGCTTCTCTGTTGCTTCTATGACCCAACCAGCCCTCTCAGGTGCTCCCACCTCCCACCAACGCTCCTCTCTTCCTCTTCTCTGTTGTCACTGTGGAAAGCCTGGTCACTTTGCTTGATATTGCCCTCAGTGGTTGGAGGTATGCTATCTCTCAGCCTTAGAGCAGGAAGAGCTCCTTCTCCAGCTCCTGGCTGCTAGAAATGCTCAGGGAAACCCTTCTCTAGATGCACAGATTGAAGCAGAACCCTTGGATAAGTCCATGGGTCCTGTGGAGGCTATAGTGGAACCTTTGGATGAGTCCTTAGCTTCTACAGGGGAGGGTTTTCAGTAGGGCAATGGATGAGTTGTATGCCTCTGCCACTTGGTGCTAGTCAATTTGCATGTCTACCAGTAGAATCTTCCAATATATTGCCCTCTATCAATGATTCTCTGGCTGAAACTATAAGCACCCCCTCCGACATACAAAATACCCCCTTGGTTAAGGCCTCAGCTGAGACCTCTCCTCCTCCTCCTGTCTGACGCTCATGTGTTCCAGCTTGGAAACAATGCCTCCCTCGTTGCTGATTGAGACAACTGACACTCAGCAGACTTGGAGCATTGTAGCTCTTCTCGACAGTAGTGCCACTGGACTCTTCCTTGATACTCACTATGTGCAACAACATTGACTCACTACTCGGCCTCTCTCTCATCCCATTCCAGTTTATAACTTTGATAGTATGCTCAACGAAGCTGGATCCATCTGCTCAGTGGTGGATTTAGTCCTTTGTTACCAGACTCATTCTGAGCGTGCTGTTTTTGTGGTCACCAGCCTAGGGAAGCAGGACATGATACTTGGATTCTCCTGGCTACGTGACCACAACCCTGAAATTGACTGGGCCAAGGGTAAAGTGAGTATGAGCCACTGCCCCCAAAGGTGTTCCACATGTGCCAAGGAGATTAAAGAGGAGTGTAGAGCCTCAGTCCATGAGCACGCTGCTATACATGCTTACCAAGTTGGACACCTCTCCTTTGCAGACCTTTACCCACTGAATCCTTCCCCCTTGGCGTTTCCTTATAGAGAGGCCCTCTATGAGGATGTTTGAGGTGTGGTGAGTGAAGCCCAGATGGAAGATGGATGTGAGGGTGAATTTGTGTGTGCTCCTGACTCAGAGTCTCCAGACAAGGCCATTGAAACAGGTAATAGAATTTATGCAACTACATTACGACCTCCCCCAACTGTGGCAGAGATTAGAGCTAGCCAAACTACTTCCCAGTGGCTAGCTCAGGCATTTGCTGCTAACTCTGCTCCTAAGTTGTTCCAGGATGCAGTCCCTCATCACCTGCAGGACTTTGAGGATGTTTTTTCTAAGGTGTCATTTGACTCCCTGCCAGAGCGCAAGCAGTGGGACCATGCTATTGAGCTTACACCCAATGCTGAGCCCTCCAGCTGCAAGGTCTATCCTCTCTCTCCCTGAGAACAAAATGAGCTTGATGCCTTCTTGCATGAAAATTTAGATTCTGGTCGCATCCATCCCTCAAAGTCCCCAATGGCCTCCTCAGTCTTCTTTATTAAGAAGAAGGATGGTTCTCTACATCTGGTTCAAGACTATTGAGTTTTAAACACAATGACTATGAAGAATTGCTACTCCTTACCACTCATGTCAGAGCTTGTCAACAACCTCCGAGGTGCGCGCTATTTCACCAAGTTGGATGTCCACTGTCAGGTTCCGCTGACCCGGGGGCTCAGCAATTCTGGGCGAGGCCTTACCAAGCGGACTCGGACAGCTACGGACACGCCGGGACTTAGAGAGGACCGGAGGAAGGCGCCGGGATGAGGTGACGTGCACCGGGAGCATGGGGAGACCAGATGAAGTGTCCCGGGGTTGGCGCAAGCAAGGGGCGAGCGCCGGACGAGAAGGTTCTACTGGGGAAAGTTCGGGTTAGACGGCGCGATGAGTGGCGTGCTGGCGGCGAACTATCCGGGGAAATCAGGGGGCTGATAGGCGAATAGGCAATTTAGAGTTTGACAGGTGCGGGACCAAGCTCAGAGGAGCGGAGAATGCGGACCGGAGAAGATGAGAGATCGGAATACGAGAAGGGAAGGGAAGGAGAAACTCGAGGCAGAGACGAGGACGGAGGAAAGAGACGGATGAGCAAAGGAGATGGAATTAAGAGAGTAGATAGAGACAATGGACAGATACAAGATGAGAGAGTAGAGACGAATATGGACTATAGAAACAGAGACGAGTACGAGACGATAGAATGGAGACGAGTACGAGGCAAGGTTACGAGGCTGGAGCGATACGAGAGGAAAACCGGAGAGTATGGGCAATATCAAGACTACTGTACTTAGTGCTACGGGGGGGCTTATATACTGACTACGCGATAAGGCAGGTCCGGGGTCCCGGTTCTGGGTCTGGGGGCTGCCCCAGGGCTCTGGTGGTGTCCCGGAGCACCTAGGAGGACAAAGGAAAAACACGGGTGTCGGATGGGAGTGGCGCCATTGCTTTGGGAGTCATAGTGGCACCGCGCGAGGGAGGACGTGGCGCGATGAGAGGACGCGGTGAGGCATGATGCGGGAGTTGATGCGGGACGAAGCATGATGCGTGGGTTGATGCGCAGGGCGATGCATGATGCGTGGGTTGATGCACGGGGCGATGCATGATGCGTGGGTTGATGCGCAGGGCGATGCATGATGCGCGGCGTGATGCGTGGCATGAAGCGATCATGCATGATGCGTCGAATGATGCATGATGCGCCGGGTGTTGTGTGGGTCGCTGTGCTGTCGCGCCGGGAATCCCCGGGGGTTGTCGGTAGTGTCCGTGGGGTGCCCAGGGGGATGTCAGGGTCGACCGGGGTATGACGTGATGGCCGTATTGGGTGTTCGTGGAGTTTGTCCCGAGTCGAGGTCGTGCGAGGGGTGTTTGCCGGGGTGTGTGGTGTGGTCCCGGGCCCGGGGCTCAGGCCCAGGGGTGGGTCGTGACATTACCCCCCCCCTGGTGTCAAGACCCTTCGAGATGGCGATCGGTCGTGGCGGTGCGGCTTCTCCATGGGAGCTGAACTAGAAGCTTGATGGCCATCACGAAGCCCTGCGGTAGCAAAGAAAAACAGAAAAATTTCTGAGTCCTCTGACCTTTCTTTCTGACCATGTCAACCCCCCAGCCTCCCTCTCCTTCTCCCACTCCTCTCCCTCCCAGTGAGAATAGTGTTGCTGCATGGGAGGCTTACGAAGCGTGCCGGGGGCCCCATGACAGACGCCGGCAAGAGCGGATGGTTGCCGATATTGCGCAACGCCGTGAGTTGCTGAGGTTCTGTCGCGTGTCCTGCTAACCTTTCTGAGCAGAGGCGGAGTTGCGTGCGGGGGAGTCACGGGGTGTTTCTTGGGGTGGGAGTCTTGTCCGGGGGCTCCCTCGTTGTCCTCAGGTGGTGATCCGCGTACCGGCCCCGGGCCTTGTCCCCGGGGAGCTACAGTTGGTCCCGGAGTCTTGTTGGGTTCCCCAGGCGCTCGTTACTCCTCAGCGGTTTGTGGAGGCAGTGAGCCGTGCTCGGGGCCCCCCGTTGATCGAGTGGTGTCGTGCTCAGGGTCCGGTGGGTGAGAGTACTTGGCCATCCTTCTCCGGTGCTGACTCTTGCTCAGTGCATGTTCTGTGCGCGTCGTGGGGACTCGTGCGAATTCACTGTTCAAGAGGCGGGGTCGCGCCGGGACTCTTCGGTATGTGACGCATGTCGCTCCTGTCATGAGCGATGTTCCGTGGCACGGTGATGGCGGGCGACCTGTGTGGCGCAGGAGGAAGGTTGGGAGGTGAGCTGGGTGGAGGCTTGCATGGCGCAAGCGGCGAAGGTTCCCTCCGGGACAAGGCCGCGGCCAGCGCCAGCAGGGGGTTCGAGGGCGGGTGCATCGCGATCTTGTCGCATAGGAAGCGCGCCCCCGGAGTCCAGGTCTTCGAGTAGCAGTGAGTCGGAGGAGTCGGGGCGGCCAGTTGGCAAGGTAGGTCTTCCCCAGGGTGCTCGACGATCTGAGGTGCCGACCCCAGCCCCTCGGGACAAGGGCAAGCGGCGTGCTCCCCCTTCTCCGGAGGCGGGGCCTAGTCAGCCCGCCAAACGCCCCCGGCGTTCGCCTTCTCTGGTGGCAGGACCCTCTCATCCCCACGTCTTTTCCCCGTGGTCGGGGCAACTGCTCAACCACCCCCAAGTAGCGGCCGACTGGGCGTTATCGGTGGCGAATCTGGACTTGCGCCGCAGGCTGGAGCGGGTGATGGAGAGGTTGGCGCAGCGTGAGGCGGAGTTAGTCGAGGTCCGCACGGAGCTCGACGAGGCGCGGCGGGATCGTCAGGCGGCAGTGGAGGTCATGAATGCGCGGACTCACGACGTTCAAGACCTCCAAGGGAGACTCAGGCGGGAGGTGGAGCGGTCGACGGCGATGATGGTTGGAGGTGCCCCGGTAAGGATCCCAGAACAGGGTGCGTCTGGGGTGGAGGCGGAGCGGTTGCAGCGGTTGGTACAGGAGGTCCGAGAGGCCCGGGGGTCGGGAGAGTCGGCGAGGAGGCGGCGGAATTGGTTGATGGAGGAAGCGGCCGTGGGTCGAGCGGCGGTACTACGTGAGTGACCCATTGTCCTCCTCTCGGTCTTCTTACCTGTGTCTCCAGGCTGGGTACGCGAGCACCGCGTGTTGCTTGACGGCACGTCGTCGGCCCAGGCCTCGATCTGGGAGGGGATGGGCCGCATGCCTTTTGACCTGCCACTGGAGCTCGAACAAGGCGTGGCGAGGCTGGACTCCCTGCTGGCGGGGCACCGCCGGAGGAACGCGCTGCCTCCGGGGTTGTGGCTGGAGGTCACAGCGGATGTGGAGGAGGACCTGCCCCGCCACGAAGACAACGTAGCGGTGCTTGTGCTGCAGATGGAGGGGGCGCTGGCCATCGAGGACACGGGGCGGCCGAGGGGCGAGGCGGAGGAGGGTCACCGGGGGGCGGAGTGGAGTGATGCGGGGGTGAATCCTTGAGTCGTGCAGCCGCATTGCCGATTATTATTTTTTTCTTTGTCGGATCTTGTTTGTACCATCTTGTAGTTTTAGCTTGTATATCGTGCGTATGTCTTTCTTGTCATAATGTTGATCAATCGTCCTGGTCATGAATCTTTTTAGGTGAGGTGGGGAGAGATAAAGGAACATGTAGGGGTCTTGGTGGGAGTTGAATCCCTAATGAATCCGGAGGCGGGGGTTACGCCCACTAAGGCCGTCTGTGAGGTCTAGTCCCGGGGGTCCCAGGGTTTGGAGGGGTGTCGCTGGTGGAAGTCCTGGAGTTTGGCGGGGGCACTGGCAAGGTGTTTTTGGGGCTCCCAGGTGTCGTCTTTGGGTCCGTAGCCCTTCCAGCGTACCAAGTATTGCGGTCGTCCCCAGGCGAGTCGGGAGTCGAGGATGTGGTCGACTTCGTAGTGGCATTCTCCCTCCACTTCGACCGGTGGGGGCTTGCTGGGTCGTTTGCCTGGGAAGGGGTCCGGAGCATGTTTCTCGAGGAGTCGTACGTGGAATACCGGATGTAGTCCCTTGAGGCCCGGGGGTAGGTCGAGCTTGTAGGCATGCGAAGAGACCTTATGGAGGATCTTGAAGGGGCCGAATCGTTTGTGGTCGAGCTTGACTGAGGGTCGTCGGGTTTTGAGGTTGCGCCGGTCGAGCCATACCAGGGTACCGGGGGTCCAATTGGGCGTGGGTTCGCGGTGAACGTCGACGTGTTTGGCATAAGCTTTGTTGGCGGTGTTGATTTCGTCCCGGAGAAATTGGTGGAGCTCCCGGAGATCGTGAGCGACTTCGTGGGCGGCGTGCGAGGGGATGTCCTTGAGCGAGAGGGTGAGACGGGGATGGTAGCCTTTGTTGGCGAAGAAGGGGGAGACTCCGGTGGCAGAGTGAGGAGTGTTGTTGTAGGTGAATTCGGCTAGGGGGAGGTCGGAGCACCAGTCGTCCTGGAGGTAGTTGAGGTAGAGGCGGAGGTACTGTTCCAGGGTCTGGTTGACCTGCTTGGTCTGGCCGTCGGTCTCCGGGTGGTAGGCGGTGGAGAGGTTTGTTTTGATGTCAAGGGCCTTGCACAGAGACTGCCAGAACCGGGAGGTGAACAGTGGGCCCCGGTCGGAGACGATATCGTCCGGGAGGCCGTGCTTGGAAAAGACGTGCTTGAGGAAGAGTCTGGCAAACTCCGGGGCATCATTGGTGGTGCGGCAGGGGGTGAAGAT
>QLOM01002579.1:0-11772 GCA_003313785.1 Termitomyces sp. MG148 | reverse complement strand
CAAAAATCAATTTCGGCCTCAAATGGCGTTGCTCGGAGGTGATTTTATGGATGTAGGATGGGGCTGAGGAGGTAGAGGATGAGGTTTGGTGGTTGCTTTGGAAGGATAGCTTATCTTGCCCATAGTAGAATGCACAAGACCCAACGACACGATTCCTACTCAGTTTTGGTGACAATGACACCAAACAATGCTTTTATTGCCTCTTCAACTTCCGTCCGCCAGCACCAACAGTCATTTCCTTGATTACGGAGCCAAATCAATAAAAAAATTGCAGATTGGCGGACCAAGCTTGGCGAAGACAATCACGCATGCAGCTAAGTCCCTGTTTTGTGATGAGGCCGCTACATTGTTCCACTTACTACCTAGGTCATGTTCCCAGTGTATTACGGCTTCAGGCAATCCCTCTTCCTTTTTCTCACTAAAATCATAATCTAGTCAATGCACATCGTTGTGTATTTCAAACGCAGTGGTGGCAAGCTTTCCCCACAGGGGTTTTGATGCTACCCCACTTGCCCTTTTTACTTAGGTCTACTGTGGCGGTTCCTTACAGATCCGACCAAAGCTATGTTACGATGAGAAGTGTCGATGAGCGTGTCGCTCATCGTATGATGCATGATGCGCTTGTCGACGCAACAGGTTTATCTAATATGTTTTTCTATAAAAATACTTAAAGATTTCTTAATGTGTGTTTCTGGAGGAACTTTCTAAGTCTATCTAATACATCCTTTGTGAGGGAAACAAAGAATTTGATCTCAGAAACACTCAAAAGAAAAATGATAAGTGTTTATAAAGAAACACAAAAAGATAAATGTAAATTCATTCTTGTAATAAAGACTTGAAACATGATTAATTTTTTCTATCTGTATCTCAGTAATAATCAAAAGGAAAAAAAATCCTTTCTCTCAAGGTAAAGCATTGAGATTCTTTAATTTTTATTATTCTGTTTTTTCTGATACATTTTATGTAAAACTTGGGAAAAATGTATTAGAAATTACATAACATGTTTCTAACAACTTTTTCTCAAGAAATTCCAGGGATTTCCTGAAGTGATATAGATTTCCTCATCAAGAGATCCCTCCAGGTACACTCCAATCATATCAATCTGATGGATCTTGAGATCATTGATGGCGGCAAGTGCCAGGAATACGTGAAGTGTTGTGAACTTTGTGACCAAAGAGAAGGTCTCATTGAAGTTGAGGGATTCCACTTTGGTAAGTCTTCCCACTTTGTTGTTTTACGAGGGGCTGAAGGAGTAATAATTGTTGATTGAGCATTGGTTGGAGTGGTAGGTCGAGATGGAGTGGGATAACACAACTCTTCATCAATAGAGGATTCTATTGATGGCTCTCTTGAATCATTCAATTCATTTTGAGTTGACTTTGTCTCAGTCTCGGACAAATGGATCAATATTTGACAAGATGAATCGGATTCGGAAGGAATGGCGGCATCAATTAATTCATTTACTTCCTCAGGAGTGGAATAAGTGAGGCCCGTCTCAACATAGACCAATTCACTAAGTGTGTCATCCTTGTAGAATTGCACGTCTCTGGAGGTAATTAACTTTCTGTTCTTGAGATCTTCCAATCTATAGCCCTTGGTTTCTCTGCTCCACCATCAGCATTCGTACTTGTACGGCTTGAGATTCTAATTTTCCATGTCGGACTTCTTTCAAAACGTGGGCCCAACCAAGAGAGCCAAAAATTTGTAAGTGCAAGATGTTTGGTTTTTAATTGAACCATTGACTGTGTGGAATCCTCCCTTGCAGAGCTGAAGTAGGGGTAATCAACCAAAGATATACCGCGTACATGAATGCTTTGCCCCAGTAGGGTAGATCCATTCTTGCTCCATGTAACATGCTGCAAGTCATCTCCATGAAGATTGCAATTGCATGTTCAGCAATGCCGTTTTGTTGGGGATGATAAGGATTCGTTGTCTTGTGTTTGATGCCATTTTTAGAGCAGAATTGATTCATCAAATTATTTACGAACTCACTGCCATTATCAGATTGTATGATCTTCACGAATCAACCGCTTTGACGTTTGAGTTGAGCGACTATATCGCATACTTCATTGCCTGCGTTTTCCTTGTGTTTCAAGAGTTTGCCAGTCGGAAACCAACAACTAGCTTCGACGACAACTAGTGCGTAGTTGAATCCATCCCAAGTAGGTACTGACATGGGTCCAGCCATATCGATGACGATAAGTTCATTTTTGTCATATCTAGTGTCACTCGATTGGGGAAGAGGTGGCCTCACGGATTTTCCTTGCATACAGCCACTGCACAACCGGTCAAACTCGTGGGGAGACTTGATTTCAAGTCCTGTTACCAGATTTTGGTCCATCATGGATTTGATGGTACATTGGCTAATATGGCCTAGTTGTCAATGCCATAGACGCATTGTGGACTCACTAGCAAGGTACGCCACCTGCTCATTATCGTGTCGAGTGTTCATTTCTTCGATCTGATAAAGAGTCCCACTGGAACCTATAAGGTTTGCATGCATAAAATGTAAGTCCCTTAATTGTAGCACCGGCGCGTTGAAGAAAACCCAGGCTGACTAAATTAGCTCCAAGGTCCGGGATATGTAGAGCATCATGGAGAAGTATGTCATTAATTCCATTCAGTACATTTGTCTTGAACTGAATGGTGCCCATGCCAGCAACAGACAATCGGTTAAGTCCACCAACTGAGATGTGCTAATCAATGACTTCATGATATTGCATGAAATAGGATCAGTTGGCAATCATATGACAAGTCGCGGCGCTGTCTAGAAGTAAACCGAATGGCATTCCATCATTTGTTGCCATTAGAACTTTTCCTACTTCGCAAGTCTGATGTTTTGATTCAGTAATAGTTATATTAGTGTTGCTGGCATTCTTGGACCTTCTGGGCTTGGGGCATTTAGGGCTCCAATGCCCCTTTTCACCACAGTTATGGCATATATCGTCGGGCTTTGGCTCTCATTTGACTTTAGACTTCTTTTTAGTTGATTTCAAGCTGTCAGGTTCCGCTGACCCGGGGGCTCAGCAATTCTGGGCGAGGCCTTACCAAGTGTACTCGGACAGCTACGGACACGCCGGGACTTGGAGAGGACCGGAGGAAGGCGCCGGGATGAGGTGACGTGCACCGGGAGCATGGGGAGATCAGATGAAGTGTACCGGGGTTGGCGCGAGCAAGGGGCGAGCGCCAGACGAGAAGGTTCTACTGGGGAAGTTCGGGTTAGACGGCGCGATGAGTGGCGTGCCGGCGGCGAACTATTTGGGGAAATCAAGGGGCTGATAGGCGAATAGGCAATTTAGAGTTTGACAGGTGTGGGACCGAGCTCAGAGGAGCGGAGAATGCGGACCAGAGAAGATAAGAGATCGGAATATGAGAAGGGAAGAGAAAGAGAAACTCGAGGCAGAGACGAGGATGAAGGAAAGAGATGGATGAGCAAAGGAGATGGAATTAAGAGAGTAGATAGAGACAATGGACAGATACGAGACGAGAGAGTAGAGACAAATACGGACTATAGAAATGAAGACGAGTACGAGACGATAGAGTGGAGACAAGTACGAGGCGAAGTTACGAGGCCGGAGCGATACAAGAGGAAAACCGGAGAGTATGGGCAATATCAAGACTACCGTACTTAGTGCTACGGGGGGGCTTATATACTGACTACGCGACGAGGCAGGTCCGGGGTCCCGGTTCTGGGTCTGGGGGCTGCTCCGGGGCTCTGGTGGTGTCCTGGAGCACCTAGGAGGACAAAGGAAAAACGCGGGTGTTGGATGGGAGTGGCGCCGTTGCTTTGGGAGTCGCAGTGGCGCCACGCGAGGGAAGACGTGGCGCGACGAGAGGACGCGGTGAGGCATGATGCGGGACGAAGCATGATGCGTGGGTTGATGCGCAGGGCAATGCATGATGCGTGGGTTGATGTGCAGGGCGATGCATGATGCGCGGCGTGATGCGTGGCATGAAGCGATCAGGCATGATGCGTCGAATGATGCGTGATGCACTAGATGTTGTGTGGGTTGCCATGCTGTCGCGCCGGGAATCCCCGGGGGTTGTCGGTAGTGTCCGTGGGGTGCCCAGGGGAACGTCAGGGTCGACCGGGGTATGACGTGATGGCCGTATTGGGTGTTCGTGGAGTTTGTCCCGAGTTGAGGTCGTGCGAGGGGTGTTTGCCGGGGTGTGTGGTGTGGTCCTGGGCCCGGGGCTCAGGCCCGGGGGTGGGTCGTGACACAAGCTGTCTTTGCTCCCGCTAGAAGTGTTGTCATTCTTGGACATGAAGGCTAATGTTTTGGTCACAGAGTTGTCCTCATGCAGAGTTCATTTGTAGACGAGTGATAATTCAGTCGTTACGTTGTCCAACGTAAGATTGGTTCCTCTGTAAAGAAGATTCTGTTTGACTACTTCCCAAGTGGGAGATCGGGGCAATGAAAGCAAGATGGCATTGATAATGGTGATGTCATTGACTTTGTGATCAGCATCGAGAAATCGTCTGCGTATGTTGAGATAGAAGCCTATGTGGAGGAGGAGGAGGAGGAATCAGTTTATTTATAGACCTATTTTTACGTGCTATACAGCTTGGGTGATTTGTGTTCTAGGTCTCACGGTATAGTAAGGTACAGATTTTAACCCATATTAAAGTCCCGACTTATCCGCCGTTAACGTGCCGTCCCTATGATTTGAACCCTTCTACTCTCAGCAATGCTTGCTGGTGTCCGGTTGATGTAGGACTTAGTAGTCCAATTGCCGAACGGCTCCCATATAGCCGGCACTCCCGGTAGGGCCCCACGCTACTATAACCTCCCCTGCACCTGGATGGTATTTTTCAGAGAACAATCCCGAGATTCGGAACCCACGACGGTATGAGCCAGCATGAGTGGGCTTGATGACAGCCTGCTGCCTGCCAGTTCCCAGCCAGCCGCTAAACCAGCTTGCCAACAATAAGCAGCTGATCAAATCTTAGCCCCACCCTCCAACCTCCACAGCCGTGCTGGCTCATCCGATGGACCACACAATGCATCGGCAGCCTGATCGAACTATTGACACCTATTTTTCCCACCCACCCATACTAGGACATGCTTGGTCAGCGAGTTTGACCTCTCCCAATTCCTTCCCACTGGGCAACCCTAACTATTTTTCCTGTTTCGGACAGGAGTGCAGTGTTCACATTGCTTCATCAAGTCACGTGCTGATTGGTAACCCATATCGGCCTGCACAACAAAGCCTCCCTAATCATCATGTGCAGGCGGTGGCTTTCTGGCGGCGTTGAAATAACCCACGTGGTGTCTAAGGTGTGTCCAGGTGGGCGCAGCCAGGGTTTGAACCCCTGACCACTTGGAGGTAACGGTACTCCCTCAGGGACACGATGGTGCTAGCTGAGCCATCGTGCCCCTCGAAGCCTATGTGGTCTGACATGGAGGTATGTCCATTCCAACGTTTTGCATAAAGCTGTTGGTAATAATAATGAATGTTCACCCCACTTTGCTGTTTGACATAGTTTTGGCAAAGATGATCCCAAACTTTGGTCAAACTTGCAAGATTAATGATGGAGTCACGCTGCGTGTATTCAATTGCATTGCGTATAAGACCCATAGCGGCATCGTCTCGATTAAGCCAGTGTTCATACTTGTTGCAAGCCTGTTCCCAAACTAAATATTCCTTTGTTTGAAGGACATCAAGTAAATCCTGTCCTTCCCTTTTAACGGAGATGGTAGAGGTGCCTTCAATAGCATCAGATGGACCTAATAGACCAGGATACTCGGTGGGAGGCTTTAGTGGGCATAATTCACGACCGGACACAATACCCCATAAGGACTTAGCCTGTAGAGCAGCCTTCATGTTGTCCGACCAAACGTGATAATTGGTGCCATTGAACTTTGCAAACTGTAAGGTGTCGGAAGTCATATTGTTGACATTGAGGCCCATAACCTGACAAAGCATAGTGCAGAATAAATCCTGTATTTAGACAAGTCGAATTTATTATTACTAGAGTTCACGAGTCAAGAACAATGTGATATTTAGTATGGTTTAATATACAAAGTAAGTAATATACTGACCTGGAGTTCACGAGTCAAGAACAATGTGAACTCCAGGAGAAACATGTCGTTATATATACCCCTAATGTATTTGTGAGACAAAGGTGAGTAATGTGTGTTTCACCATTACTAAGTGTCTAAAGCAAATAAAGAAACATATGTATGTAGTGACGATACAATGACCGTTGAATGAGGTTATAGAGCAATATACAAAGTAAGTCCTTAGCGTCAGACACGATGGTGGAGACGACTATATTAACCTATAGAGCAATATACAAAGTAAGTCTATAGGTTAAGTAAGTAGTCTGGAAATGGTAAGTAACTGTGGAGCTCACCCTTGGCGTCAGACACAATGGTGGAGACGACTAAGGGTGATTTTAGGTAAGATTATCTATGAGGGGAAAAATGAAATAAAGTTTGATGGAAAAACATATCCGTCGTGTGGTCGCAAGGGTTATGGAAACGAATTGGAAGAACATACAATAGATAAAATAGTAACATAACCTCCGGGCAACGTCCCGCTAAGTCTTAGTCTAACACTCCCCCAGACGTGTGGGACGTCTACATCTGAAGTCCTAATTTCTTGACGAGGTAGACATGTGCGGTACAAGCAAGTGGCTTAGTGAAGAGGTCAGCAATGTTTTCAGCTGATGGGATATGTGATATCGCAAGATCGCCCTCCTGAACTCGCTCTCGGACGTAATGATGCTTTATGTCGATATGTTTCGCCCTAGAATGTCCCTTTGTAGATTCCGCTAACGCAATAGATGATTCGTTGTCAACAAAAATGTGTGCTGGGAGTGGCTGAGGTAAATCGATTTCGACGAGGAAATTGTGCATCCACAGAGCTTGCTGGGTTGCACGTGTCATTCCTATGTATTCCGCCTCCGTTGTGCTGAGTGCAACAGTGGCTTGTCGCTTTGAACTCCAAGAAACTGCTCCTCCTGCCATTTTGAAAACATATCCATCCGTCGACCGCCGCGTGTCTATATCTCCCCCGTAGTCCGTGTCAACGTATTCTTCAGGTTTCAGGGTTCCTCCTGCAGTCCTTGAATAGGTGATGCGGTAGTCTAACGTTCCTTTCAGGTACGCCAGTACGTGTGTGAGTGCGTTCCAGTGTGCAGGTCCAGGGTTTGATTGAAATCGAGCAAGAAGTCCCACAGCATACGATATGTCAGGGCGTGTTGCGACCTGGGCCCACATCAGAGATCCAAGGAGCTCGCGGTACGGTTTGTCTTTCATGAAGTGGATCTCGGCTGGGGTTTTGGGTGACATCTCAGCCGTAAGTTGGATGCCTTGCGGGAGTAGGGTAGCACGTGGGTTACAGTTTGTCATTCCAAACTGCTCGAGGATACGTTTGATATATGCCTTTTGGGAAAGTGAGATTGCCCCTGTCGCTTGGTCTCTTTCTATGGCCATGCCGATGATAAATGATGGGGTCCCTAAGTCTTTTATGTTGTATATTTCTGACAACTCCCTTTTCGCTGCCTCCGCGCCTTGTTTTGTGGTCGACACCCCGAATACATCATTGTTAAACGTGTTCGTGATTGTGTGCTCGCCATTGATTCTCCTGGTACGTACGCATGTGTCCGCTCTCGATGTATGGTATCCCAGTTTGGCATACGCTCTGCTTAGCGTCCAGAACCAGTCCCGGCCTCCTTGCATGAGACCGTATAGGGTTTTCAGGAGTTCAATTTTCTTCCCCTCCCCCTCTGGAAACCCAGGAGGGACATCCATATAAACCTGGAATTCCGGCACGCTGTTTAAGTATGCCGAGACAAAATCCACCTGCCAGATTTCCCATCCCAACAATGCTGCCACCGCTGCCGAGATCCTGAGGGACTCGAGTCGCACCACTGCTGCGTAGGTTTCATTGTAGTCCTCCCCCACAACCTGAGAGTATCCCTTAGCCACAAGACGCGCCTTCCGCCGAACTACATTTCCATCAGCATCAAATTTGTTGGCGAATACCCATCTGCAGCCAATTACTTTCTTGCCTTTGGGCACCTCCTCCTCAGGGATGAGTCGAAATACTCCCCTAGACTCCATGACCTTTAGCTCTTCCTGCATTGCGGGTAGCCAGAGTTTGGGTTTGCGCATTGCTTCCTCGTATGTCTTCGGTGCAATCAAATCCTCTGTGGCACTGATATATGCTAGGAATGCGTAGGAGTCGTGGGCAAGTAGTGCTGTGGTGTCCTGTGGAGGTAGGCCTTGTATCCTGTTCGATCTACGGATAGGTTGTGGGATGGCTGAGGGTATTGGGTCCAGGTTCATTTTGTTGGCGGAGGGCTCAGTTGTGTCAGGGTTGCAGGTACCTTTATGGGCGTCTAATTTTGGTTTGTCATCAGGTCCAATTGTGGTGTCGATAGTCGGTCTTGCCAGCTCATGTAGGGGTAGACTAGTTGGGTGGATGCGAGGAGCAGTGGGTTGGCGATGGGTCAGTAGGCCTGGCACGCGTGGATCAGGCACGGGTTCTGCAGCTGCCAGAAGATCCTCAGACTCCTCAATGATTGTCAATGATCTGTGCCCTTGACCCTCATCAAAGATAACATCACGCGACGTTATGATGGTTCTTGTGGCACGGTCAAACAGTTTGTAACCGTTGTCCGAATAACCTACGAACACATACTTTACTGATTGCGGGTCTAGTTTGGACCTAACCAGTTCGGTGGGAACTCTAGCAAAAGCAACACAACCAAAAGGGCGTAAGTGAGCCACACTTTGTCTCTTCCCAGTCCAGGATTCTTCAGGGATCTTGTTTGGCTGGCAAGCTGATGGTAAGCGGTTACGTGTATACACCTGGGTCGATGCTGCCTCTGCCCACAGGTCTTTCGGCAGGCCACTCTCAGCTAGAACACATCTGACTCCTTCAATAATTGTTTGAATGGTTCTCTCAACCAGTCCATTTTGGGCGTGCGCGTACGGTGTAGTGATGTTCAGGATGATCCCGTGTTTTGTGCAGTAACCTTTCCACAGGTCGTTCAACCATTCACGGCCAGCATCAGCTCTGACTGCTCTCAGTGTCTTCCCTGTTTGTCGTTCTGACTCTGCATGGTACTTCTTGAATGCTTCAAGGGTGGTTTCTGCGTCCTTCCTCGATAGGAAATATGCTGTGAGGTGGGTAGTATGGCCGTCAACTGCTAGTAACATGTATGAAGCCCCGCCTATCGACGTAACTGATGCAGGACCCCACAGGTCTATGTGTACGCACTCGTTCACTGTTTGTTCAATCTGGTGGGTTCTGTCATATGGACGTGCAGCATGTTTCCCATAGATGCAATCTTCGCACAGCCCTTTTACTTCCAGGTCTCCTTTTATGTCTAGACCGTTGAGTAACCCCTTTCGGGCTACGCTTCGGATGTTGTCTATCCCTGCATGTGCGAAACGGCGATGCCAACCATCAAGGTTCACCGGAATGTTGATGGACGAAGCTGCCATAGCCGTGGTTTTATGCTGCTTTTCCTGATCGAGTACGTCTAGACTGTACATGCCGTTGACACTTTGCCCAACAAGCACCTTCCTCCCTTCAGGGTCGCAAAATACCGCTTGTCCTTGTGCAAAGGTGACTGAGAATCCAGCTTTATCAAAACGCCCAATCAAAATAAGATTTGCAGATAAGTCGGGGGTGTGTAGGGCATTATGAAAAACCAACTCTGAGGTACCATGTGCAGTCTCAACTGTTTTCTTTACTGTGCCCTGACCGATTATCCAAAATACGCCATCTTGGGTTGCTGCCTTTCCTTCTCTAGGGTTTGTGAGGGGTACGTAGTCTGTGAAGGCTTCTCGATGTACAAAACAGTGATCACTCGCTCCAGAGTCTGTGAAGGTTGGCGTAGTCATGTGGATTTTCATTGCGATAGCCCCATCTGCCTCACTGTATGGCATATTTTGTGGGGTCTGTGCCATCAGGGCATATGTAACTTGCGAGGGAGGCAATGGCGTGTTTGTTGGGTTCGCGTCGGCCAGGTTTGCGGTAGGTACCTTGGGATTTCCTATCTGAGTGTTTAACGTGGCTAATGCGTTCTCTCGGTTCCTGAAATGAGGTGGGAATTGACCCTCCTTTCCTCCGCCCCTCCAGTAGCAGTTTTCTATGGAGTGTCCCGTGCGCTTGCAATTCGGGTTGGTGCACACCAGCTTTGGTTTTTGTGGATTTGTGGTCGCTTGGAGTGCGGTTACTGAGGGTGTAGATTGCTTTTGCGACATAAGCTGTTCCCAGTGTATAGTTAATCCCGCAATTAACTCGTTCTAGGTCTTTGTAGCATAGAGGCTCGCTACCACTACATTCCAGGATTCTGGGAGTGAGTTCATGACAATTGTTCTAAATACCGCATTGCTAATCGTCGCTCCTTTCTCCGTAGCGGCTTCCCATTTCATTCGTAGGTCCTGGATGTGTGTCGGGAAGTCTCCTCCTTCCGGGAACATAGTGGCACGTAGTTTGTTCTCTGCTCCCATTGCTGCTAGTTCTGACACCATACCGTATGTGTCTTGGAGTGTCTCCCAAGCTTCTGCTGCTGTGCCGCTCATCTTTACTCCCAACCCTGTTGGGTTTTTGCAGTTATAGATGATTAGGCCTAGAGTCCATGCATCCCTAATATCCCACTCCTCAGCCGTCGGGGTAATCGATGGCCATTCGGTAGCCGTCACGGTTGCTGTGGTGTCTGGGGATTTTTCGTCGGGGTCTTGTTTGGTCTTTTCCTTCTCCGGTTCGTCTTTAGGCTTTTTGACTGTGCCATCGAGGTATCCTCGTGCGCCTCACGCGCGCGCCGCTATGAGGATTCGGCTTTTGAATTGGCCAAAATTCGAACCATTGAACTGGTGGTTTTCTGGGAAGATAGGGGGTGACGATGTCGTAGACATTTTTGTGTGTGGAGTGTGGTGTGTTATGTCTCAGAAAGAAGTGAGAGTCCGTCTGGTTCGTTGTCTGACTGTATATATTCGCGGTTTGCGCGAACGGGGCCCGTAACCTATAGAGCAATATACAAAGTAAGTCCTTAGCGTCAGACACAATGGTGGAGACGACTATATTAACCTATAGAGCAATATACAAAGTAAGTCTATAGGTTAAGTAAGTAGTCTGGAAATGGTAAGTAACTGTGGAGCTCACCCTTAGCGTCAGACACGATGGTGGAGACGACTAAGGGTGATTTTAGATAAGATTATCTATGAGGGGAAAAATGAAATAAAGTTTGATGGGAAAACATATCCGTCGTGTGGTCGCGAGGGTTATGGAAACGAATTGGAAGAACATACAATAGATAAAATAGTAACATAACCTCCGGGCAACGTCCCGCTAAGTCTTAGTCTAACAGAGGTCAGTTGGAGCATTCTTCGACAAAGGAAATTAACTCATTTGACCTGAATTCTACATTAAAACAATGACTGATGACTGAGTCTTCCTTTTCTTTGTTGTATTTGGCTAACTACAGCTGTAAGTGCACAAAATTGGACTCCAGATCCATCAATCAGTGGGCTGACAAGTGCAAGAATTGGTCCTCGGATTTTGAATTGAAGCCCTGATCTGTTGTGTTTCTGTTTAGATGGTTGGCCAGGCTCCATTTATGAGAGTAGAGTCAGAATTTGTTAAATTTTTGTTAGGTGAACCACCCTGAACTTACATAGTCTTTTCACAGAATCATGATCAGTTAATCAAAAGCTTTTGATTCCACACTTTTACAGATTTTTCCCGATTTTTTTGCGGGGACCGCCAAATTTCGAGGGTAAAAAATTTTAAACTGCGATTCTCAAAAAT
>QLOM01002578.1:0-16223 GCA_003313785.1 Termitomyces sp. MG148 | reverse complement strand
ACATGGACGATGACAATCAACCTCTCTCCGGGCCTAAATTTAGTCTAATCACAAATATGGCAGATGATACTATTACAAATCTGTGTGTTCCGCTATCCACATCATAGCCATAGCTGGACTTGACAACTTGATACCCTGTCTACATACTCTTGAGTCTAAACGCATCAATGTATGGCGGTGTGAGCCAAACCAAAACGAGTAGTTGCAAGGGCATGTCCGAGATCTGATGTAGTGTACAAGGTTGATATTACACAAAATAATGAATTACTTTGTCAGGACCAGGTACTAGATATCTATCAATTTACTTAGGAAAGTGGCTGACATGGCATATCCTTGGATTTGTCAGCTTAGTCCACCGTCTTTCCAGAAAAAAAATCTATGAGTTATATGTATTTTTGCATTGATTCACCTTCTGATACTTTTTTCCGAGATCTAGAATAGATTGAGGTTGTATTAAAAACTGAGCTGATTCTTATCTCACTACTTGTCTCGAAAATTGTTGATGAGGAATGGACACGTGGATGTCACATATTTTTTGATTTATATTTTTAATTTCATTTATATCTTATTTAGTTTATAATTTATAATTTAATATAGAAATTTTGGTTAAAACTGTCATTAAGTGAAGTAAGTGAAGGTTTTTGTCTGTGGCTGCAGCTACAATGTTGTGGTCTGTTAGCCATCTAGTTCCTTTTTTAGATTTTTTTTTTGGATTCTGAATGAATGACAATCCTTGAATAAAGTATGTAATCAGGCATGATGCACATTCAATGCTCAAGTTAAAAACTTGGATTATCATCCTTGTAATCCATGTGATGTGCTTATGTAACACTTTGTTTGACCATGTCCTGAGCTGATTCTTGTCTCAAAAATTGTTATTCACATGACTTACTAGTTGCTCACCTTATTTAATATTTTCATTGATCTGTTGAGAGCTTGTATAAGGGCAACCTCTGGAGGTTGCGGCTAAGTCACACAACTAGCAGAGGGAAATCCAAAGTTTATTAGAACAGTACAGTATAACAGGAAAGATAGCTAATCACCTGGCAGAGAGAAATCCAAAGAGAACAAGTCTAAGGATCTCTTTGCTGCAGCATAGCACATCAGTGTGAGTAGCAGAGGCATGAGAATGACTATGCAGTACCTCCCAGAGAGCACAGGAGTGTCCCAAAGATCTTCAGAGATTGCTGAAGAACTCTGGGATTCCAAAAAAGGAAGTCCCCTGACATCACCCTCCCCTTAGAGTGCAGTGATAAGCCTCTGGCTGAGCTTAGCGCACTGGCACTATTTTTAGTGACTTATATTTTGCAGCAAGCAGGAATCAAACTCAGGCTACAGGATGCAACATGTGGAATCACAGAACCTTAGCGACCACCTGACTTAGCAACTATCTGACTTGGCAGTCATATGACAATCTACTGGTCACATGGTAATCACAAGATGTAGCAACCATGGGACCTTAGCAACCACCTGACTTGGCAATCACCTGACGCTCACCTGACTTCAGCCCAGCCCCCATTCAGATCCCCAATCAGAGATAGCCGACTACAGAACCTTTAGCAATGCCTATCAAAACTCAGTGCTTCTCAAAGATCCAACGTCAGATCACTTTTAGCAACACTTATTGCTTATCCAATGCTTAGCAACTTACTCAAGACAGGCCCCCCCACACATTTGACCCTTTTCACTGCTAGGATGTTGAGTTAGCACTTGCCAACTTGACAGACACCGTTGCTTAGCGACTTTCACGTTCCATTGTCCTTGTCATTCTTTTTTTTGATTGATTAATTAGCGACTTTTAGTTTGATTAACACAGCAACTTAGTGCCTATAAATACTGTACATATTTTGTCTTAGCTACCATTGAATCATACGCCCCACAGTTCTGATCATTTCAGCGCATTCTAAGTCCTCAGAGTCGCTAAGTGATACAGTCTTGCTGACTCTACCTTACCGACTTTGCCTGCTGACTTTCATACTTATGGTGCTATACGGGCACACTATCGCCAACATCAACATTGCTAAAGTCTTTGCCGACTTCTAGCACTCTAGCACCTCACAGGCTTATGGCTTAGATTGCTAAGCAACTCATTTATTTTTTCTAAAGTTCAACTCCACTAAAAAGACTAGGCTTCTGGGACCCTGCCTGGGATTCTCTCAAAACTAGCAACCGCCCAACGCTACCCATTTGTGAGGCACTAGGTTTACCATTCACCTGGACAGTGCTTAGCAACTTTTGGGTGTCATCAGTGGCATCCTAACACACTGAGTAGAATAGATTGTGAATGACATGGTTGGTCAGGGAGATGGAGTAAAGGCTGCAGATGAATTGGGGTGCCTTGCGGTGGTTGCAGTGGAAGTTCCTGACAAGGGCAGATGCATAAACATTTTCAGTGGGCTTCCAGGAGTTGTCCTCAATACCGTAGTACTTCCACTTGACCTTGTACTGTGGTTTACATCAGAACAGACGGCTGTCCAAGTCCGTTCCATCACTAGCAAGGACGGAGGTGGCAGAGAGGGAGCTCGTTGACCAGTGATGCAAAATGTAGGGTTTGTTGAACTAATCAGAGGGACTCTAATCAGTGTAGACAACTAAACTTTACTTTTGTGAGTTTCGTGGGGCTATGACACAGAAACTAACACTTGTAATAAAGTTGTAATGGTTTTTATAGTTTTAGTTTATTATTATAATGAACGGAAGTAGTTCACAATATAAATGGTCTCTAAAAAGATACCAAAAAGCGACCCTAGTAAAGTCAACTAAATGATAGGCCTAAGTAGTCACACTCCCTGGGGACTCCGAGCCACACAAATGGTTTATTCACTAGATTAACAAAGTTCAAGCTTTGATTTGAGCGAACTTAATTCACACAAATGTAGGCAATAAGCTTTATTAAAGCTGGTCTGAAGTACTTTACTGATTAGCCTAAGCAGTCCACTCCCTGGGGACCCCGAGCTGCACAGGTTTTCCTTAGCTGGGTCCCCCTTTTCCTTGTCCTATTTATACCCCTTTCCCTGTGCATGGACCACGCGTGATTGGCGTGTCCACAGACCTCCTATTGGTCCGGGTATAGGCTAAAGTTTGAGCCATCCGGGGGTCAATTCAATAAAATTTACTGAATTGAAGTTTTTGCTCCGGCAGCTGGTTTCAGGCTATTTCCGGCCTCCAATTTCCGCGTTTCCATCATCCAGGACCCACTAAGGGTCCTTCTGTTGTATCCGCGTGGTTCTGGGGAGTCCAGAGGTACCCAGGGGGGCGGGATAGCACTATAATTGAGTGCTGTAGGGCTCTGGGAAGGAAAGTCACAAAGGTTTGATGGAATTGATGTGCTGATCGCAGATCATGATCCAGGATCTTTGATTGATTGCATCAATCCTTAATTTAGACTGATTTCGGTATTCAGATCTTGATCCGGGATTAGATAGCTATTGATCTAATCTATTTTGATGGCCGCCGAGTGCCATGCTATTTTCAGCTTTATCTTTGATTGCAGATCTCTCTGTGATCAAATCAGCTTCTTTTGGCACAGCCACAGCTTGCTTATCATTCCCATCAAGATCTTACTCTGGATCATCAATGATTGATTGATGGAAGCCCTCGGCTATCACTAATCCATCACTACAGTTGAGGACAAGCAAACACATCAAATTTGGTAGCACGACAATGGGCCAACATCAAGCTAAGCTGACTTTTTCATGGACTCAGGGCATTAAAAGGAGTTGAAAAATGCAATTCCAAAGTTTTTCTGCAACTTTTTTCTTGCGCCAAATTTTTGGAATAGATCAACGGTTTCTTAGAGTAGTTATTTTACGCCAAATAATGTCAATGTAGCTATAAAATATACAGATTTAGTTAAGAACAGCTTCAATATTCATCAGAGCACAATTAGAGATGGTACGGTGTTGCCTGTGCTTGCAAACAGCCCATTCAGCAGCCTTGCCAGTCAGCCCACGTTGGTAAGCATCCATAAAGCGCCAAGACCGGTTGATGAAGCGCCAAATGACATCAACAGGACAGGCATTGAGCCATTTGAGTGCTTCAGACTTTGCATCGTCGAAACGCGTCTTGTCTGCCTCTCTGTATCGGTACTTGCACCAACCCCAGTACTGTAGTAAAGTGTTAGTCAGTTAAGCAATATAATGTCACTGAAATCACATACCATCTCAATAGGATTGAGTTCACAATGGAATTTGGGGAGAAAAATGCATAGATGACCGGATTTGATGATAAACTTCTCAAGCTGAGAAATTTGGTTCTTGAAATCATCTTGCTGGCTCATGAGACGAGCCATGCAGCAACCATGATTTTCAAAAGGGCATACTAGTGAGCATTTAGCATGCAGATGAGAAATATTAAACCCTCGCTCCTTCAAGACAGACTCCAAGCCTCGTGGGTGGCCATCCTTGTCTGTCATCATCTGCACTTTTCCTCATTTGTCAATAGCGGGGCTGTTATTGGGTATTATTGTGTTGCGCTGATGACGTTGTTTACCTCCATCTGACTTATTCATTTCCCAAGCTCTGAGGGCATCAGGTGGCAGTGATGCATGTGCAGAGGATTGATCAAAGATGAACAGTGCGACTTTACCAGGATGTGCTGCTTCAAATATTGCAATAGCTTCCTTCATTTGCTCCAGAAGCTGAGTACAGTCCCACCACCCATCTCCATTAACACCTGGATAGATTATCTTTCTTGCATCACAAATGATGTGTCCAGCCTCATTGACCAAGACCAATCTTCCTGTTGCAGGGTTGATGAAGTCTGAGACATGAATGGCACGGCCATGGCCCTTGCTTCTAAGTGGTCGTTCATCCGATCGCAGCCTGTAAATAGGTACATTGTCAATCCATAGAATTCTTGAATTAAATCAAAAATACTCGACCATGCGCTGCTTGTATGATCATTGTGATGGAAAATGCTTTCATCATGAAAGCAAGGAATGATCTCCTTCTCTCCCTCGGCCAAAGTAGGTTCAGTTTCTTGGAGACTTGGGCCATTGTAATGGGTCATCAATCTCTCAAACTTTGCCATTTGAGGAAGAAAGATCTCCTTCCAATACTTCTTGACGTCTTCGCGTTCATGCCCATCCATATACACTCCTTTCTTGATTTGTGTGTGATGCCAGCCCAACTTAATAAGCCATCAACGCGCTGTCTGTCTAGATATTGGTTTTTCAGGCCTGATGCTAAGTTCAGGAAATATGACATCATTGACAGCTTTCTGGAAACTTCTTGGTCACCTTTCCTGTGGGCAAATCTGCCAGGTACTCTCGAGCTCGCCTCTGTACTGCTTCATCAAAATGAGACAATGAATTCTTGTGGCCACCACGGTGATCAACAGGCAGCCGTTCAAATGTTTGGTAGTGTCTTGCAAGGGCTCGTATGCATCGAGAAAACCAGACTCCCTCACTATCCCTCCATTGGCGTGCCACATCAAGACTTGCTTGAATGTGAAAAACACCCTTGATTCGAAGAGTTGCAAAGTTTGTCAAGATTACAAACTTGTTGATATTGCTCATGGAATAGAGTTTGTGGTTCTTCTTCAGCTTGGCCTTGATCTTGGCTCGCAGTTCTTCCCAAGACTTCATTTTTGCCGGTGGGATACTAAACTGGAGGTCAAGTTCTTCTTCCCATGCTTCAATTTTTGTCTCCTCGGCAGTGTCCTCTGCCTCCTCTGCCTCTATCTGCTGCAACACTTCAATGACATCAGGAACTGGGCTGCCAGCATAAATATTCCCTGATTCATTTTGAACAAGTATACTGGCAGTGATGATCGCTTCTTTGGACTCGAGATCTGATGCATCTGACATTTCCGATGCTGCCTGGCTTGGTGGAATGGTTTCACCAACTTTGAACAGATTTGATCGTGGCTCTCTGACAACAAAAGTGTCAAGACGGGTCTGATCTTTAAATGAATGAGCATGACGTTGTTTTGTTCTCTTGGACTTGCTCATGACATCTGGGCCTTTTATATAACTTGTTGGGCGTGCTTTATTGATATGACTTAGAGTTTGGTTCTCAAATGAAGCTTTTACTGTACTTACGCTTCTGTTCTTGACAAAGGCTTGTTGGAACCCAATCATTATCATTTGGGTCATTATTCAGTGCCATCTCAACCATCTTGTATCCACATTCCCTGTCCTCCCAGTCTACCCATTCATCCTCATCAATATCTGAATATTCTTCATCAACCTCGCCATCAGGTCCTCAAGAGTTTTCTCTAATATCATCATCGACTTCAATTTCCATGCTGTTATGGCCATAACTGGCAGTTTTTACAAAGAAGTCTTGGATTGACACCTGGTGGAGTTTATTTGTGGGAGAGATTTTGGCTTTTTTGAGTGGTCGGCCACCAGCCATTGGTTCTAGAAAGCTTGTAGGTCGTAACTTGTTACAGCTTTTGTCTAAGAAAAAAAAAATTATTGTTTGTTTCTATGGACTCAGAATGATAAAAGAGTCTGAAAAATGATTGTCTCAGAATTGTAGCTATTTTTTTTGACTGCGCCAAAATTTCGGAGGAAAAAAATTAAAATTACAATTCAAGGTAAATGAATGGTACCAGCCAACTCCTCGTTTCAAAAGGAGTCAATTCCTATGGTTTTTGTGGAATTCTCACGCTTTTCTGAATGTCCACATTTGGACAAAAAAATTTGATGTGTTTGCTTGTCCGCAACTGTACTCAAAGGTTTGTCTATAACTCGACAAATTATGCACTGTTTGACTTTGTTTGACCAGTTTCAGACTTGTCGGGAGGCGGGGAACACTGCGGTATGTCCAGCCTACAGGTTTTGGCTGTCTAGTATGTCTGGCTTACGGTTTTCAGCCTTGTTTTTAGACATATTATGTATATTTTTGTCTTATACCGTATAATGTTACTAGTTTCAGTGTTCCGCAACAGCAAGCCGCCGTATCACCAGGGATGGGGTTGTCTGGGGCAGACAAGAGTTTGACCGTGTTGAAGACCAAGTGCAGTCAATGCATGCTTACAGACAATTGGAGTTAATAAACAAGGGGTCCTACCTGATGCTTGACTATGTATGGTTCCAGCTGTCAATGTGAGAGCTTTTGCGAGGGCTGAGTAGTTGCAATGTTGGATGCGTCTAGGTAAACACAATCTCCAGGCTTGTACTGAGGAGCTGGAGTTTGTCCTTGATTGTAGTGCCAGGCTATGTTGTCTTTTGCCTTGGTCAGCGCAGCCTTTGCCTCCTCCTGTGCCTTCTGCATGCAGTCAACAAAGTCGTTGACCAACTCATTCTTGGATCGCCGTATGCATGGTTCAAAGCCTATCTGAGAGTGCCAGCCAGTGTTGAGGAAGAATGGGGAGACCTGTGTGGATGCATGAACATGGTTGTTGTACTGGAATTCCACCTTGGGGAAGAGCTTGTCCCAGTTGTCCTGCTGCTTGTTGTCAGGGGACAGGTCCTTGGACCATCCACCCTAGCCTTGCTTAGTCTGTGTTGACGTTGGCACCTACATCTAGCCACCATCCGGACCGCTCTGGCCCTATCCTGCTCCATCCCTGTCTTCGCATTGACATCTGGCAGGTCAGCTGGTCTTTGGACCCACTCTACTTGCTGGCAGGCCTTTATGCCATTGGCTGGCTTACTCATGCTGACTGTTGCTTACTCATTAGTGCTTAGTACATACCAGCCCTATTAGTCAATATACCATAGTCATAGTGTATCCGATGTAGTATATAAGTAGGACTAGTGGATGGAACATCCCCAGTCCTAGCAATAGCATTGCTTCTGGGTCTACACATTAGCATAACTGTGAGCTCCTCAGCGACGACCTTGCCTTCTGCTCTCGCCCTCCTGCTCCACCCCTTGTCAGTGGCCTGCCTTCTTGCCTGCCAGTTGCTTGTCGCTGTGCTTGCTCGACACTTGCCCCACTTAGTGGTTGGCTTGAGTGGTTGATGCGTCTGCCTGGCTTTCCACGATAGAGCATCCCCTTACACTTGTTGCAGAACAGCTGTATCAGGGAACTTCTTTTTTTGGACTTCTCCAGCAATCTCTGGAGATCTCTGGAATGCTCCTGCACCCTCCAGGAAGTATTGCATAGTTGTTGTCACACTTTTGCCACCCACGCTGATGCGTTACACAATAGTAGAGGGGTCCTTAGACTTGTTCTCTTTGGATTTCCCTCTGCTAGGTGATTAGTTATCTTTCTTGTCATACTATACTGTTCTAATAAAATTTGGATTTTCCTCTGCCAGTTGTGTGACTTAGCTGCAACCTTTGGAGGTTGCCCTTACAAGCTGGAGGTACTGTTCTAGCTCCTAGTTGATGTGCTTGGTCTGCCCATTGGACTGCAGGTAGTAGGCAGTGAACATGTGGAGCTTAACATGCAGGAGGTGGTAGAGTTTCCAGTGAAATCTGCCACAAACTGTGGGCCCTAATCAAAGATGTAGGCATTGGAGAAGCCATGGAGTTTCCAGACATTTTTTTGGTACAGGTTGGCAGTGCCCATTGTGGAGCAGGTTGTATACATTAGAATGAAATGCACTTGCTTACTGTAAAGGTCCATGACAACCATGACAGTGTCATATCCATGCATGTCTAAGAGTTCCACAATGAAGTCAATGGAGGCCACACTCCAACATGCTGCAGTTGATTGGTCAGAGGGCATCAGTGGGGCTTTGTCCAGAGGCAGAGATCACAGGTGCTGGTGTTTGCCAAAGAGTTTTCAACACAACCAACATGCTACAGTACACTGACCCACTGACATCTAATAGTTTGTACTTGTTCTGTCTAGAGATACAGATTCCTGCTACTTTAGTAGTGGATTTTGGAGACTGAGTTAAATATTGAACATTTGGCAAGGACTCACATTTCATCACATGCTTCATTTGTTCCACTCCTGCTATTATGGTCAACTTACAGTTTCATGTCCAAAAATTGTTGTCAAGATAATTGTTGTTGAAACTGTGAACTTACCCCTTTGCAAACCCCCTTGCTGTGTATATAAACATTGTTTTGGAAGCATCCAGAGCTTCCACCATTTTTGAACCTCTGTGGGTCCATTATTTTGATGTTTTTAAACTTCATCAAAGCACAATCACCTGCAGTACCTGCAACACCATCAAAACAAAATAACATGCTTTCTCAAATACCAAACATCATCTGTTATGTGTGAAAAAAGATTCACAAGACTACTCCATGCTGGTAGCTATGTTTTGGGATTTGAGACTGTTTATAAACACTGTAAGGTCAGACCACACATGTTTCAACGACAACATAGATCTCTTTCCTGTCACCAACAACAACAACAGTAACATTAATATAACAGCATTGAATCACTCCCTGTCACCAATATGGGATGACTCCTTGGTCAGAACACCGGTATTTTTCTTCGATGGTGATGTCAAATTACTATGTCCTAGGAACCACTCCTTTTTGCATGCACTCTTCCCTCCTCACTCAGATATCTCTATATTTTGCAACTGCATGCAGGTCCTTGCATACCAACATGCCTATCAACTCAATCTATCTAAAAGATGAGTGCGCAACAGACGTTCAATGCTTGCTATGGACTAGATGGGTGAGTCATATTTGACTGCATTGAACCCATTTTATAACTGGCTTCTTGCTCAGACTATTATTTTTGAGCATGCCCATTAGTACTGCCAAATTCAACACATTGTTGTATATAGCGCACAAGTACAAATGTCACACAATCTTTGATAGCCTTGCTGCTCAGTTGCAAATTGGGATTGATCTCAGTCAATTGGGGATGATTGGTTGGGCTTTGCTCATGGTAAAGGGATTGAACTGGATTTAGTCCAAATAGTGACAGCTGCTGGTTTACACAGGATGCATTGTACTACCTAATATGCCATTGTTATACTACAGTGCATAATCCTTACTAACCTTTGATTCACTCTTATCTTGCCATAGAAACAGATTAAGGAGAGTTTGCCCCATTTTCATGCATGGAAGTATGGCTGAATTGACTCCATACAAACAAAGTTGTGAGAGATGCACTGTTCATCATGCAAGAAGACTTCATATGGCAATGGCTTGCCAATCCACTGCCCTCAGAGTGCTCTAACCCTTTCAAATATATTACTGCATGCAAGATTATAAGGGCCAGAAGGACCGTTTTAGCCGCCCTGAAGTGCTCACTGGTTGGATGCTGCATTGGGACCAACTCCTTTGCTTGGGATGCAGTGTAGTTTGTTGTGCAGAGTACCCATGCAAGTTGACACAAGGGAGGAACTCCCAGCATTGTTTGGTTTCCATAGTTGAGAAACAGCTTGCCTTGCTCTCCCCCACTATGACATTGCCTAATTTAGAAGGAGAAAAACATGATCACATGTGGTCATCACATGGATGATCATGTGCAGTGTTGATGTTTGTTATTGAACATTGCATTCTCACCTGCACCACTACAATGGATGGCCATCTCTATTAGAATTCAATACTTCTATTGTTGAAACCTGATAGATAATGAGTCTAGTCCTCAGTCAGTGTATGTTTGACTGAGAGCGCTACTTCATAGATAATGTAAGTCTAGTCTATCTGACAACATATTAGTGTGGTAGGTCAAAGAATAAATGTTTGGCTTACCCTCAGTCAGTGTATGTTTGACTGAGGGTGTTGGTAGGGTAGTACTCATATATATATAGGCATCATTGGTGACAATGGAGGGCCATGTTGTGGCCAGTGTGATATATGTGAAGTGTTAAAGGGGTCAAAGGAGTAGCATACAACAATGGAACAATGTCAGGGTAGTGAATAACAGTGAGGTGCATATTGAGGAGACGGACATGAATGTAGGGTCAATGGTGGCATACTTTGAGCATCCAATACTTCTCCTCACCATAGACTCCAAATTGGAATGTGTGTCTCCTCCTCACATAAGAATTGATGGCAAACTACTGTGCTTGAAGACCTAGGAGAGAGCACAGGTGCAGGAATAGAGAAGCAGGGAGAGCCTTTGTGAAGATGTCCACAACATTAAATTTCATGTTGATGTAGCAAATACATATGTCACCTGCTTGCACACACTTGCAAAGGAAGTGATATTTGATGTCTACATGCTTGACACAGGCATGGAACATGGGGTCTTTGGATAAGTTGATGGCAACATTATTATTACAGAGGATTGGTGTTGCCTTGCTCATGGTGTCAAACCCAATGCCCTTGAGCAGAGTCTGCAACCATATGCATTCTTGGGCACTTTCATGGCCATGTACAGGATGAGGTGGCAATGGATTTTTGCTTCTGGGCCACCCATGAGATGATGCCTGAGCTGAGGCTCCAAGCATAGCCTCCAATGCTCTGCCACATATCCAGGCAGTTTGCCTAGTCAGAATCAGTGAAGCCAGTGAGATTGGCCAGTATTTTGCCTAGTACCAACTTAAGTTCCTAGGTGCCCTTGAAGTATCAAACAAGTCTGGTAGCAGCCCACCAGTGAATGGTGGTGTAGTTGTTGACAAATTGTGTCAACTGTTGCACAGCATAGGAGATGTTGGATGAAGTGGAGATGGCTACATATAGTAGGCATCCTATGAGGGATCTGTATGGGAATTTCTGGAGTGTCTCAACCTCATTGAGGGGGGGAGAGATGACTAGCTGGTCTGTCAAAGCTTGAGGCCAGGTTCCAGGGGAAGAGATAGGGGGGCCGCATTGGATTGGCCAAATTGTTGTACTATTTTGTCAATTAGTGCGGTTTGGGAAAGTTTCACAGTACAATTCTGACAATCCCATTCTACTGCAATCCCTACAACAAACTTGGGCAGGCTGAGGTTGGAGATGGTCCAGGTTGTCAGGGACTCCTCATTTCTCCCTTCTTCCACTCCTTATTCTTTCATTCTTCCTCTATTTATTTCCCTATTTCTGCTGTCACTCTTTTACTTTACTGCTTCTATTCTTTCAACACTATCTATTGGTACTATTCTCAGCCCTTGAGGTGCTCTGGTTCTTTAGTTATCATTCAAACAAGTGTAGCCAACGCTTCCAGAGGCTTAGTAAGCATCCAGAGGCTTAGTCATCTCAAGGCTAGCCTCCAAATTACTAAGCAAGTCACATGAGACATGTGCATGACCTCTGGCAATGGCAATTTCCGAGTTTTTGATTATTTTCGGAGATTTTCCTTTTTTAGATTATAAATTTTATTGTGGCTTTTGTCATACTATACAGTTACTTCCCACGCTTCTGGAGCCTTGGAAGCGTCACTCTTGGCATAGGGAATCTCTAGACTTGTTCTCTTTGGATTTCCCTCTGCCAGGTGAGTAGTTATTGTTGTATTACCTATATATACTTTGGATTTCCCTCTGCCAGCTGTGTGACTGAGCCATAGCCTCCAGAGGTCGCCCTTACAGCATAGGGGTATGTGACAACCTTGAGTGGGAACCCAACAAAAGAAAACTGAGCGACAGGAGAACACATATCTAAACACCAGAGAAGATCACTCCTGGGAAGTGTTATAATCTCCAAAGATCTCCAGTATCTAAGAAATGCATCCAATGACTATTGTCTCAGTATCTTCATAATGTTGGAAAGAACTTCCAATAAAAGTAGATGAGTAGTTCCTCCAATACAAAAACAATGTCCAGTAATTTTCAGCATATCCTGAGCTTGCATTCTACTATTAATCCAGAGCAAGAATTTTTGCTGTGTCAAAGGGACTCTCTTTTTCATCCTGTTCATGTAGGTTGCCAAAAGTTTGTCCGAATCTATCAAGTTTTGGTTGTGATGCAAACTGATAGTTCCAATAAGATCCAATTCCACCTGCTGAGTCACAATGACATCTTCCCCTTTCTTTTTCCCCATTTTAGTATTAGGCAGATGCAGAATTATTGTATAGTTATCACCCATGAAAATGATCTGATTGGTGCTGAAAAAGAAAGTGGAGGAAAGAATCAATGTAGACTTCAGGATCAAACAGAAAACCAGAGACACAGATACAAGCAAAGGCTTCCAATCTAATATGACATTGTATGGTAAGTAGTAAGGCAGAAGCACTTGAGAAAGGAGAAACTCATGTAAATATAATAAATAATACAAATAGAGCATAATCCTCTCAAGAATGGAAATATCCCTTGATACGGAGTAGTATAGCGGTACTATCTGAGGTGGAGAGTGTCAGAGAAAGGGCAGCTTGAATAGTTAAGACAACAGCATTGATGATGATCAATCAGTACAAGAATGATAGATTCAATCCAACTGGAAGCATGAAAAATTGGCTCATAATAACCACATGACAGAAAGAAGCATGACATATGAATATAAGAGAAAATTGAAAAGAGCTACTCAGAGTTTGCTGTCAGACCCAAGAAATCCCAGTGTCTGACCACAAATAGGTAGCTCCTTTGTCAGATCAGGTATTTCTTCATCTGTGGCCCGTTGATGTGCACAGTAGTTACACTTTGCTGCTCTGGGGCTTTTAATTTAATTTCTTATGCTTAGTACTTTTGTAAAGGTTATTTTTTAAAGTTTTTATTTAATGGAGAGTGAGGTGTGCTTCTATACAATGTATTTGAAGTCTTTTAGAATCATAGCATTTTGTGAGGACTAGGATGTTTGAACATTCTTATGTCCCAATCCTGTACCAGCACGTGGCAATAGCCTCTTGATAATTCGCAATTTATTGCACAAGTGCAAGGGTCTATTGAAGGTAGAATTTGTTAGAAACCAGATCTAAGAACAAATGTAAGTTATTCCCTCAGTCTGGTATAATTGACTGATATTCAAACTGTACCTAAAAACAAATGTAAATTATTCTACGGCACAGTTAGTTTGTATGTAAATAATAAGAAAAGCACAGTTACTCACTCCTCAGTCCAGTATAATTGACTGAGGAGTTTGTCTAATGTAGTAGTATATATATATGCATGTAAGACAACGAAGGGATTGGTACAAAGCAGCAGCAGTGGTGGCCAGTGGCCTTGTGTAATAAGCAGCTGGTGTGATAATGTGAAATTGTAAGGGGAACACTTGACATCTGCGGAACTCCTTCCACAGAGTCAGCAATGCAAGAGGCAAGCGAGAGTCAAGTGAGCACAGAGGCGGGCAGGAGTCGGGCAAGAAGCAAGCAAGGCTAACAGAGGGTTGGACGGTGCTAAATAAGCTTACGGTCAGTTCAGTGGATAGGCCAGAAGAACACTGCTATTGTTCAGCCTGGGGATATTCTATCCCACAGGCTGCCTATATATACTACATTGGTGGCTATGCTATTACTAATACTGTTTACTAATCAGGCCTCAGTATGTAAAGAAGTATGACTAACAATAATCGATGCTGAGTAAGGTCCAGGCATATGACTCATCAAGGCTGACTACTACAAGATGGAAGGGGAAAGGGTGGGCCGAGCGGCCAGTCAGATCTGCTAAGAATAGGCATATTGTCGGACTAAGCTTGGAATAGGATTGGACACAGTCTGGAGACCGGTCCCCTGACAGAAATAGTGAAAATACTAACAGTATTTGTTCATGTAAAGATGCACATAGTTGGATAAAGGTCCATTTGCCTTGGAAATGTATTGAAGAAAGAGGGAAACTATAAGAAAAAATAAGTAGAGATGTTGTATATTTTGTCTTAAATAGCACACATTTTCCAATTAAAAGTCACATGACATCAAAATAGCTGGATATTTGCATATCCGCTTAAGCAAATCACATGAGTGTTCTTTTTGTTATTTGTAGGCACAATAAAATCGGGCATGATCATATGCTTGGAGGCTAGCTAAGAAAGACCTCTTCACACCACCTGGTAAAACATCTTATTATACTTGTATCAAGAGGTAATGGCTCATTGCATTTGGTTACAATGTTTTTTCTATGGTTTTGACAAAAACATTTGTACAAAATTTTGAAATCAGCTTGATTATTTTTACTGTATTTTACATTGTTTTTTAAAAAAAAAAAAAAAAAAAAAGGGGGTTTATTTTTTGAAGACAAGTGTGGAGCAGTGTATAGGGACACTGATAAAGCATAACACAATAACATGTGGGTACATTTTTTGACGACATGGGTGTGGAGAATGGTATCACATGGGTTCAATTTTTGACAACACAGTGGAGTGGTGTATTTGTATATAGAGACACTGATAAAGCATATCCATGGGTTCAATTTCTGAAGACAGGTGTGGTGGTGTGGTGTAGTATCACGTGGGTTCAATTCTTGAAGACAGGGTGTGGTGTGGCATCACGTGGGCTCAATTTTTGAAGATAGTACAAAGTAGTATCACATGGGTTCATTTTTTGACGACACAGTGAATGTGTTTGTATATAGGGACACTGATAAAGCATATCACATGGGTTCAATTTTTGAATACAAGTGTGGTGTGGCATCACATGGGCTCAATTTTTGAAGACAGTACGAAGTGGGATCACGTAGGTTCACTTTTTGAAGGCAGATGTGGCAGTGTTTGTATATAGAAACGCTGATAAAGCACATCACGTTGATAAGACTCTGGCTGAGCTCAGCGCACCAGCGCTATTTTTAGCAACTTATATTTTGCAGCTAGCAGGGATCGAACTCAGGCTACAAGATGCAACGTGCAGGATCACAGGACTTAGTGACCACATGACTTAGCGATCACCTGCCACTCACCTGACTCCAGCCAGGCCCCCTTCAAGTCCCCGATCAGTGATAACCGATGCCAGAGCCTTTAGCAATGCCTATCAAAATCCAGTGCTTCTCAAAGATCCAACATCAGATCACTTTAGTGACGCTTAGCGATTTACATGAGACAGGCCCACGTAATGGTACAGTTGATCCAATGCTTAGTGACTTACACGAGACAGGTCCACGTGAGGATTTCAGGCCTTAGCAACGGCCCCCATGCATTTGGCCTCTTTCACCACTGGAATGAGTTAACACTCGCTGACTTGACAGACAACGTCGCTTAGTGACTTTCACGTGTAATCACACTGGTCTCCATTTTGATTGATTAATTAGCGACTTTTTAAGTTTAATTACCATGGCAACTTAGCACCTATAAATACTGTACATATTTTGTCTTAGCCATCATCGAATTGTACGCCCCACAGTTTAGATCTCATTTCAGCGCATTCTAAGTCCTCAGAGTTGCTAAGTGATACAGTCTTGCCGACTTCACCTTGCCAACTTTGTCTATCAACTTTTGTCTTACGGTGCCCTACAGGCACATTGTTGCCAACGTTTACATCGCTAGAGTCTTTGCCGACTTCTAGCACCCTAGCGCCTTGCAGGCTTTTGGCTTAGATTGCTAAGCAACCAGCTTATTTTTCTAAGTTCAA
>QLOM01002576.1:824-12340 GCA_003313785.1 Termitomyces sp. MG148 | reverse complement strand
AGTTGCACCTGCGTTTCTAGGTGGAGCAGGCGGGTCCAGGCTTCCTTGCCGGAGGCGACAGCGTCCGGGAGCGCTTCTGGAGCGGCAGGCTGAGACATAGACAAGGCAGTGCTTAAAACTGGTGGGGGAGTGACAAATAGGAGCCAAGAGGTGTTTGGCGGCTATAGGGGGCTACCAGACCGGAATTAGGAGACTTGTTCTGCTGTAAGGGCGACCTCCGGAGGTTGCGGCTAAGTCACACAACTGGCAGAGGGAAATCCAAAGTGTATTAGAGACAGTACATATTACAGGGAAGTAACTAATCACCTGGCAGAGGGAAATCCGAAGAGAACAAGTCTAAGGATTCCTCTGCCACGGCGTGGCGCATCAGTGCGGGGGCGGGGGCATGAGAACGACTGTACAACATCTCGGAGAAGTCCGACGACTGCAAGGGAGCGTCCCGGAGACCTCTGGGATGGCCCGAAAAGGAAATGGCCGGAAAAGGAAGTCCCCTGACAGTTACCTTGGCAGATGTCTTGGAGTATGTTGACCTTGTCTCCCTAAACTGCCACCCTTTTGAGCGTGCAAATGGCAAATAGCTCCAAGCACAGTAGAGTGATGTTGTCATTGTCCTCTGTGCCAGAGCCATGGTTGGCGTGCCGGGAGAGAGCATTGGGCTTTTCTATGCTTCAACTAGGCTTATGGTGCAGCATAAAGTCAAAGTTGGCAAGGTACAGGGACTACTGGGCCTGTCAACAATTGAGCTTTTTAGCTGTTCAGAAGTATTCCAGTTTCTTGTAGTCTGTTCAGACTTTGAACTTGTGCTGGGCCCCTTCCAGGAAGTGGTGCCACTCCTTCAGTGACTGGATGATTGCAAGCATCTCCTTGTCATAGATCTTTAGTTCCATTCCATGGTGTTGAGGCTCTTGGAGTAGAAGGCAACGGAGTGCCACTTACCATCCTCCAGGGAGTGCTGAGAGAGGACTGTGCTGATAGCAAAGTTGGGCTGTCTGCCTTGACTTGGAAGAGTCAATCATTGTTGGAGAAGAGCAGAATGAGGAATGGGCTTGGAGGTGATGGCAGACTTCAAGGCATTAAAGGCCTGCTGCTCTGCATCTCTCTAAACTCAAACAATGTTCTTCTTGGTAAGGTTGAAGACAAGGCAAGCATAGTGGGAGAAGTTCTGAATGAACGGAGCATGGCCTCCATCAACTTCATTGTGGAACTCTTGGACATGCACAGAAATGATGCTGTCATGGTTGTTGTAGATCTCTATAGTAAGCAAGCACACTTCATTCCAATGCATATGACCTGCTTTGCAATGGATGCTGCCAACCTGTACCAGAAGATTGCCTGGAAACTCCATGGCCTCTCCAACACCTACATCTCCAATCAGAGCCCGCAGTTCATAGCAGATTTCACCTGAGAACTCTACCGCCTCCTGCACGTTAAGCTCTACACATCCATTGCCTACTACCTGCAGTCCAACAGGCAGACCAAGCATATCAACCAGGAGCTAGAGCAGTACTTCCAGCTATTCTGCAACAAGTGGCAGAACAATTGGGACAAGCTCCTCTCCAAGGCAAATGAAATGTTGTCAGGAAAATTGCTAAGCCTTATGGTTACACAGCAGAACCAGATTGGTTGTCAATTCTAGTACTATGTGTAACAGTAAAATTGGCTGCCTTACCTAAGGCAGCTGTCATGACCCACCCCTGAGACTAAGCTCCGGGCCCGAGCCACTCTACACACTCCCAGCAAACCACTCACACGACCTCCAACTTGGGACGAACTCCATGGTCATTCAATGCGGCCATCACGTCATATCCCAGCCAACCCTGACACTTTTTCCGGACATCACTGACAATCCCCAGCAATTCCTGGCATGACAGCACAGAAATCCATGCATCACCCAATGCATCAGGCATCATCAGGCATCATTTGAAGCATCATGCCTAACCATGCACCACCCAACACATTATGCATCACTCCGTGCATCAGCCCATGCATCATACATCGCAATGCATTAGTCCCGCACCATGCCTTGCTGCGCCTCCTTGTCGTGCCACATCACCCCTTGTGCGGTGCTACTGCGACTCCCAAAGCAGCAGTGCCACTACTAGCTGACACTCGCGGGTCTCCTTTGTCCTCCTATATGCACCGGAACGCCACCAGAGCCCCAGGAGTAGCCCTCAGACCCGGGGCCAGGACCCCAGACCTCCCTGTCATTGTGTAGTCAGTATATAAGTCCCACCGTAGCACCTAGTACAGGAGTCTTGATATTGCCCACACTTCCTGATTTTCTCTTGTATTGCCTTGGTGATGACGCCTGAAAGTTGCTATGCACTGTCCTGGTAGACAGTAAACTTAGTGCCTCAAGTATGAGTAACAAATTATAATGGAACGTGAAAAGTCGCTAAGCGACAGCGTCTGTCAAGTCGGCAAGTTTAACTTAACATTTTAGCAGTGAAAAAGGCCAAATGCACGGGGACTGTTGCTAAGGTCTGAAACCATCAAGGGGGCCTGTCTTGCATAGGTCGCTAAGCGTCAGATCAACTGCAAGCATTGCTAAGGTCTGAAACCATCAAGGGGGCCTGTCCGGAGCTTTTGAGAAGTACTGCATTTCTATCGGAGGCCTGAAGGGGGCCGGTGTTGAGGTCAGGTGAATAGCAGGTGATTACCAAGTCATGTAGTCACTAAGCCTCATGATCCTCCATGTTGCATCCCATAGCCTGAGTTCAATCCCTGCTAGCTGTAAAACATAAATCACTAAAAATAGCGCTGGTGCACTGAGCCCTGCCCGAGTCTTATCATCGGTCTCGTACATTTGTCTTGTACTCATCTCCATCTCCATTGTCTTGTACTTGTCCCAACTTGTCTTCGCTATCTCTTCTCAATCTATTCTTCTTTGCTCAGCTCCGTCAACTCAGTTCTCTTCTGTCTCTTCTCATCAGTCTCCCGGCTTCCCCGGCCTTCAGCCTAATTGGCCCAGCTCTGCCAGAGTTCAGCTCCGCAATCATTCAACCCTAGAACCTTGTCCACACAATCACTTTTTGCACCATCCCCATGACACGGCCGCTGGCACATCAGCAGCTCCGCCGATTGTCTGAAAACCCCCTTGTTTGAGGGACACACCTTGACCAATAACCACCATCATCCCTTCCAGGGTCCTGGTAGTTTAGGCCGTAGAGTAGTGTAAAACTTATCAGTCCATCCTCTCCTCTCCTCCCTCGCCTCCACTCGATCCGCACTGTCTCGACCAACCTCTTCACAAGCCTCCACCCAGAACAGCATGGCCACCACCAGGAGAACCTCCTCCACAAACGCCCCGAGCGGTGCCAGCCAGTCTGGGACCCCGGAACGATCCTGGTTGCTTCCGACACACGCCAACCTCAAATCACTGATGGCTGTTGACACCGGCCCAGTCAGAAATATGCAGGAAGCCCGTAAATGGCTGGAATCCAAAGGCTGGATACTAGCGGCTGATCCCTACAACTGCACAAAGCTCACAAACATCCTGGTAACGGCGGTGCTGACCTCCAAACCCCCCGAGCTCAAATCAACCGTTATTGCGGTAGCATTCATGCTAAAGGCAGATGTCACTGATCACATTTCAGACACTCTGGCAGCGGCAGTCGCATCGAAAGCGACAGACCGCTTAGAGAGCCTGATTGGAAAACTAGGAGCATCAGTAGAGTTCCTATCAGCCAACGATACCAAACGTGCGGAAGCAACACTCAGCATCAAAGGTTTGTCCACAACGCTGTCAGGTCTAACCACATCTTTAGGCGTAATGGTGAACCACCTTGAGGCCACCTCCACCCAGAACCAAGCCCAAACGGCCACATGGGCCTCCATAGTGAAGGGACACCAAGTCCAGGCACCGCTCTCCCCACCACGCACCTCCTCCAGCATGGGAAAATCCCTGGCCTTGCCAGGACACGACTCACTTCACTTCAAGGAACATGCAAGAGTGAGGCAAAGACTCCTGCAGAGCAACTGCACAGTTTTAGTATTGATTGACAAGGAGGACAACAATGCACTGAAGGACTTTACCAATGAAGGAACGGCGAAGCTAAGGGAACATCTGAACACCATCCTAGCAAAACTTGATGCAAAGTTGAGCATCCGTGGCTCCCATAAGGAGGGCAAGATCTCCTTGCAACTGACTGCAACAAAAGTGGTTGGGATGAAAATGACATCTGGCGGTGCGTACCTCCTAGAGTTTGTCTCAACTGACTCAGCCAAAAGATTCCGGGAGTATGCGGACAAGGAGTGGACGGCGCTAGAAGACATATTTGGGTACTCAATGATTGCGCAACCTAAGGCTTACGCTTTTATAGCCAGATTTGTTCCCTGCAATGGCTCCTTTGACCCTGCTAACCGAAACAGCCTCAATACTGTGAAAAGAGAGAACAACCTACCCCAGAACTCCATTACTTCTGCATTCTGGCTGAAGAAACTGGAACTGCGCCACCTCAAACAAGAAGTGGCAATACTGCGTATCATCTGCTCAGATCCCAACACAGCAAACAATCTCATCCAGGGCCATGTGTTCATAGGAGGACGCCAAATAGTGGTGAGGAAGGACATCAAAGAACCGCTGTGCTACAACAACTGTCAATGCTACGGTCATCTCAGAAATACATGCAAGGATGTTGAACACTGCGCGCGCTGTGCTGAGCAAGGCCACGCAGCGCATAGTTGCACCTCAAAGCATTCCAGGTGTGTCTTATGTGGCGCTTCTTCCACTCACGACTGCACAGACCGCTCTTGCCCGACATTTATGAGACTCTGTAAGAAGCTGGATGCTCGCCTCCTGGAGAACAGAATGCCACTCTTCCCAACAGAGGACCCCTCCTCCTGGGCCACTCTCCTGCCAAAAAACTCCACCAATGTCTCCTCAGTCCCTGCCCAAGCAAGGAACAAGACAAACAGCCAGTCCAAACCTCCCCAGTCAGAAGGCCTTCACTCTCCCCGGCCCAAAATATCATCCCAACCACAGAGGCCACCCTTCAACAAGACTCTGACCAGAATGAGCAACCTTGACAAATTTGGATTTACAGTACAAACAAGCAGCAGAAAGCAGCGGCCAGGCTCCAACACACCCCTTACTTCCCAATGAATAGACTCGCACCAAAGGCTCCAGAGAAACTTCGCATCTGGCAACAGAATACTTGGAAATCTGACATAGCGCAGGCTGCTATGCTCAACACGGCCAACCCCCTAGACTGGGACGTGCTGGCTATCCAAGAACCCTTCCTCAACAAGCTAGGCAACACCAAAGCATCCCCCCACTGGAGAATCATCTACCCCACCACTCACCGCAGGGATGGTAGCACTTGCACACGCTCCGTGTTGCTGATCAATACTAACATAGCAACTGACTCCTTCATCACACTAAACCTACCCTCCACAGATATCACAGTGGTTCACTTTATCGGCGACCATGGCAGCACCTCAATCATCTACAATGCTTGCGAGAACAACGACACCCTTGACACTTTGAACGCTTTTCTCTCATCCTCCCTGTTAGCCGCCCGACCCCTGGCCACCAACCAGATGTTTTGGCTAGGCGACTTCAATCGTCACCACCCAATCTGGGAATTGGTAAACAACCGTCGACTCAATAATGCCCCGGAATTCATCCAGCTGCTGCTGACAATGATTGAGGCATACGACATGGACCTAGCTCTTCCACCAGGTCTTCCTACCCTTCAAATGGCAGCTGGCAACTGGACAAGACCAGATAACGTGTGGTGCACACATTCCGAGACAAGCCCTATAATTTCCTGCGAAGTCATCCCCAGTCTTCGCCCCCCAATTACTAATCACCTTCCCATAGTTACGATACTCGAACTCCCAATACCTCGCTCGCCATCACCACCCACAAAAGACTTCCGCAATGCTGACTGGACACGCTTCCGCAAATCCCTGGCAGCAAAGCTGCAGATGCACCTACCAGCGGCGCATATCCTAACCAAGGAGAGTTTTGACTCCACAGTAACAAAGCTGACATCTATTATCAAGGAAGTCATTGCGGACGAAGACACGGTTTCCACCAAAAAGCCCTGCCCCTTTACAAAGAGATGGTGGTCCAAGGACCTATCAAAACTCAAGGCACGACAACGCAAGGCAAGCAACGAATCACACAAGCTCCGAGACCTGAAGGATCACCCCATTCACAAGGAAGCCGCAAGACTCTCATGTGAAATGGCGGACGCTATCAAACAGTCAAAAGAAGAACACCGGAAGTCCTGGCTAGAAAACATCAACACTCGACAAATTTATATGGCCAACAAATATGCTGTCTTGGAGCCAACGGACTTTGCATGCGACAGGGTCCCCAGCCTCAAGGACCCGTCAGAGGGTGGAAGTGCGACAGCAACCACCAATGCCAGAAAAGCACAGCTGCTTGCTAAGTCGTTCTTCCCCCCCCTCCCTATTATCTCCATCTCCAGCTCAGCCTACTCTGAACCCATCCTTGACTTACCCTACTTTTCACAAGCACAAATAGCGCAGGCTATACAGGGCCTGCAGCCCTTCAAGGCTCCAGGCCCAGACGGCATACCCAATATCATGTTGAAATGATGTGCAAACAAACTGACTGATCATCTCTACTTTATCTTTCGAGCAGTTTTTGAGCTTGGAGTGTATCACCAGAACTGGCTCGAGTTGACCACCCTAGTGTTGCAAAAACCAAGCAAACCAGCCTACGACGTAGCAAACGCCTACCGACCAATAGGCCTGCTCAATACAATTGGAAAGCTTTTCTCAACTCTAGTTGCTGCTGACCTCTCCCATCTTGCAGAGAAACACGCCCTCCTTCCCCCAGGCCAATTTTGAGGCCGACCAGGCCGAAACACAACTGATGCCATGCACTTAATGATCCACAAGATCAAGAAAGCATGGAGATCAGGGAAGGTTGCATCTGCGCTTTTCCTAGACGTTCAAGGCGCCTTCCCCAACACTGTCCCAGATCGACTCATACACAACATGAGGGAAAAGGGTGTACCATCACGCTACGTTGATGATGCCCAAAAGTCGCTAAGTACTGTCAAGGGTAAACGGTACCTAGCTACTGTGGAAGGTAATGCGTTGGGCGGTCGCTAGTTGAGAGGGAGTCCGGGCAGGGTCCCAGAGACTTAGTTTGTTTAAGGAAAATTTAGTAAAGGGAGAAAGGTGCTTAGCGATCTAAGCCGTGTCGCCTGCAAGGCGCTAGGGTGCCAATAGTCGGCAAGGACTTGGCAACATAACGTAGTCGAAGTGTGCTCGTATAGCACCTAGACAGTCGGCAAGACTGGCGAAGAAGCGGCAAGCTTTAGCGTAGTTGGTAAAGATAGTGAGTCCCTTGGCGACTTCGATGAACTTAGTGCGCGCAAGTTGAGATCTGAACTGTGGGGATGGAATTCGATGATCCTAAGACAAAATATGTACAGTATTTATAGGCGCTAAGTCGCCGTGTTAATTAAACTATAAGTCACTAAGTAACAAAATGGGGAATGGATTATGACAAGAAGAATAGAATGTGAAATAGCTAACCCACGGCATCTATCAGTCGGCAAGCGCTAAGTCACCAAGTGAGCACTGAAAGCAGTCAAATAAACGGTGACTATCCTGGGGTTTGAAACAATCAAGGGGGCTGGCGTCGCCAAAGTCGCTAAGCGTCGGTAAAGGTAAGCGTCGCTAACCGCCAGGCACCGGGGCTGAAGAAGTGGTGACCTGCTGATAGCCGTCGGCAAGTCGTTAAACGCTTAATCTTTATAAGTCGCCAGCTATCTTTGATCGGTGACCAGCCCAAGGTCATGTGTGTGTCAGTCAGGTGAGCAAGTCCCGTGGTCTGGTAGTCCCGTGCGCTAAACATCCCGTGGTTGCCTAGTCATGTGTCGTTCGCGTCGCGCCTGGTCACCTGAGTGAGCCGCCAAACTGTTATCAACAAAAGTCACTAATTATAGCTTTGCTGCGCTGAGCCCAGCCCCGGTCTTATCATCTCCTCCCAACTGAAAAATTGACTGTCCTCAGTCAACCTCAATATCACGTGTTGTTACCTGGTCCGTGCGCCTAATCCCTGTCTTTAAAAGGTCTGGCAACTATAATCGTAACTTCACTGAAATCCCCTGTAAGCAGGCGATTTCCAGAGTCCACTGTAAACAATCGATTTTCCCACCCCCATGTCCTCCGCTGCTGTCGCCACCGATGCCAGCGCCCGCGCACTCTCCTTCATCTTCAAGGCCTCACTATTTTTGGCGCAGCACCTTGGCGATGAGGCTGGCGCCTCTCAAGAGTTAGTGGTAGGGATGTTGCGGCTGTTGGAGCGGTAGGAGGTCCACCGGTTGTCAGGGGTGACGTGGGATGACGAGGCGATGCTGCGGGAGTGGTGTGTTGCTCGTGCTGCCAAGTACGAGGGCGCTGCCTGGTTAGCGCCATACATGGCCTTGCTGGTATGTTGTTAGCGACTGTACTTTTTGTCTCGTGGCTGACCATTTAGCGACTTCCCCTTCCTGCCGTCCCTTCCGTTGGCGATGAGTTGGCCGACGTTTTGGACAATGGCCCTTCCTCCTCTTCTGTTGCTGGCGCTCCTGTGGCGTCTTCTTCTCGGCTGGCGCCTCTTCCGGCTGAGGACGACCTCGCTACCGTGGTTCAGGAGCCCCGTCGTGTTTGTCCGGTACCACAAGTGGCCGCTGGTGCCGAGAGCCCTGCGCCAGCGGCTCCTAGGCGGGGCTCTACAACTTCTTCTCCTCGTAAGGTGCGCATCTTTTTGTCTCAGTTGCTTTGTCGTAGTCGCTAAGCATTGTCGTGCTAGTCTCGCAAGTCTTCAAGGGTGGCGCCCATGTACGAGGTAAGGAAGTTGTTCCGTCCTTAGTTGTTAGCGACTGACTACCCTTGCAGGCGCCTACCCAAACCACCTTTACCGACGCGGAGTTACAAGACTTGTTGGCGACCCGGCGCGCGGAGGTAGTCTTAGATACCGGGATGGAGGCTGGTGTAGTGATGGAAGGGGCAAAGGGCAAGAAGACGGTGGCGCCTGACCAGCACCAAGCATATAAGAATTCCAAAGGCGCCGTAAGTGCTTGCTTCTTAGCAACCATTCTGTCCTAACTCCACCTTTAGTGCGACAAATGCTGGGCCGACAACGATCCGGAGGCCTGCTGGTTCCCAACTGGCGTCTTGCCGTGCTACCGCTGCAACGCTCTTAAGCGGGCCTGCACTTACCAGGGCCTCAAGTCCCGTGAGCGCGGCAAGGAGGACCCTATCGTCAAGCGGACTTTTGAGCGGTCGGTACAAGTCAGACGCGCTAGGGAGTTTGTGCTGCGGGAGCAGGCGTCGGTGGAAGCTGGCGGGGTCGCTAGCATTTCTGGAGAGAGTTTGGCGCTTCTGACTCGTCAGGGTGAGGAGCCTTTGCCGCCTCCTGCCAAGTTGACTAGCAGCTGGCCTCCGCAGAGGGGAGGGACCGCCAAGGGCAAGGGAAGGGCGGTAGAACGAGAGAGGTCGGTAGAGCCGCGTGAGGGGCGTCGGGTTGGTAAGAGGGCTGGATCCCCTCTGAGTCCTGCTAAAGGGGCCAAGCGCCGCCTTGGTCAGTCAAGAGGTATGTTTTCTGTCTTCTTCTTTACTTGGTTAGCGACTACCTATTTAGCAGAGGTTGTCCTTGAGTCTCTTGTTGGGGCGAGGTTTTCCCCTGTTGCAGGGCCTAGCGGCATCCGGTAAGTGATTGTTAACTGCTTACGAGGTTAGCGCCTGATTGATTTGATTAGTCGGTCGCCTTCTCCTTCCGTCACTGGCGACTTGGCGGAGATTGCTGTTAGGCTGGCGGAGACCCAGCCTCCCCACGTTGGCAACTTGGAGGGAGAGGAGGAGGAGGAGCAGGCAGGAGAGGAGGAGGTAAGACTCCTCTCCAGGCGTTGGGTTTTGCTAACCAACTACCGTTCTCAGTTGGCGGCCACTCGCGAAATGTCTTCTGGCGACGAAGACTTTGAACAAACTGTACGTCCTTCCCCAGTTGCTAGGATGGATTCACGCTGGACACCACTTCTGGCCTCGCGAGTAACCGGTGGCGACTTCGACTGGTTGGGTGAAGAACTCTTGTACCCCATTACTGGTATGAGGTCGCCAGAGGAGCTGGCAAGGTTCATGGAGCGTGCCGCTGGGATGGAGTCGGTGATGGCGCGGGAGATGCGGGCTGTTGACAACAAGATGGCAGGGTTGAGGATGCGGAGGAGGACGCTGGGGCGCAGTGTCGCCATCTTGAGGCGCTACCAGCAGGATTGCGAGGAGGCGCTGGCTTGGCAGGAGAGGAACAATGTCCAGGCCGAGGACCTCTTCCCGCTCCCGCCTTTCTCCTTCCCCGCCGACCGTGACCAGGCCTAGTTGCTAGCGCCTGTAAAATTTTGAACTTTTTAGTTTGTCGTACATAGCTTGGACTTTTGAGTAGAGAAAAATGTATCATAAACAATTTTTGGACTAGCCATTTTGTGTGAAGTAAGAAATCAGTAGTAAGAAAGTCTGTGTGTATAGTAAGGGAACGTAGACTGGAAGGACTTGTGAAAGAAAGGACTTAGCACAGTGGTGTTTTTAGTGACTTGAACTCTTAAGGGAACGCTCAGTAGATCATCATGGCGAAAAACCCTTGTGTAAGAGTTGCGCAAGGCGCCAAGCGCCTATAGGGCGCTAGCGCTGCGTCTTGTGGTATGTAAAGAGAGTCTGTGTAGTAATAAAATCTTAAGAACGATAAAGAAAAATGGTAAGTAATAAAGGCTTAGCGAGGGTGTTAGCGACTACAAGTCGTCTTCTTCTGGTTGCGGTAAGTCGTCATTATCTAAAAGGTCGGTTTCTTCAAGTTCTCTGAGTTTGGTAGTATCAATGTCTAGCGCCTCCAGCGGTAAGGGTATTTGTTCACGCGCTAAGTAGGGAAGGAGGCGGAAGGCGGCAACCGGTCTGTGCAGTACCGACCCATCTAATTCACAAAGCACGTAAGCTCCTCCACGGTTGCAAGCAATAACTACCAATGGTCCTAAGTAGCGGAGGCGCATCTTCTTGTTGTGGGTGGTCTCAATCTTGGAGTTCCTCATGAGTACTAGCGATCCGCGACTGAAGTTGTAGTCTTTGATGGTGGCGCTATGATCGGTTTCAAACCTGAGGGCGGCTTGGCGCCGGGCGCTAAAGACAGTTTTGTGTAAGCGCGCTAAGTCTTCACTGCGTCTTTGAAGGTCAATAGCTCTTCTGGCGATCAGGTCGGTAGTGGATAGGATGGAGTTGGGCGCAGGTTGAAGGTACGTCGCCTCCACAATGTTGGCAGGGAGCAAGGGGTGGGTGCCAGTAGCTGCATAATAAGGTGAGCACCCCATGCGTTTGCGTATAGTTACCCTTTCCGACCAAAAGACTGAATAGGTCGCTTCGCTCCATCTGGACTCATCGCCATCTACCACTTTGAAGAGAGCTTGGCGCACATCAAAGTGAGGTCGCTCCACCAGGCCATTAGCGCGTTTGTTGTAGCCGGAGATGCGGATGTGGTGTATATTGTACTTTTTGGCGAAGTAAGT
>QLOM01002573.1:0-23154 GCA_003313785.1 Termitomyces sp. MG148 | reverse complement strand
TCTTGATCGGTCACTCCGAAGCTGATCATCCGATTTTGCTGGTGCAGATGGACCCACCGCAGCTCCCCCCACAAACGCTCCTCACCGCGCTCCCTGATCCATCAGAAGACACAGATTGGTGGCTCATCAAGCCCACCCCGATGCAGTTTGAGAACATCGGATTCTCAAAGCCTGTTCAAGGGGTTACGCAGGGTGGAAACGGTGAGTTGCGCGCATGTTCCTTCCGCGGTGTATGGAGGTGTTGATCAGAATATCATGATGCTGATTCCAGGACGCCCACTGAAGCTCATCGCGTGCGCAGAGTGTAATCTTGGTCCGCTTGGGTGGAGCGAAGAGGGTGGGGAGGAGTTTTGGGTCGCGTGTAGGAGGGTAGGATATCGTGCGGAGTGATTAGTAATCAACAACCCTCATCTCATCTGCATCTGTATGAGAGGGGATATAGAGGACGAAGAAGAGGACGTGTGCGTGATGTTGTGTACTTACTCTGTATGTCGATCCATCTGCATCTTGAGTACGCCGGCTGACTCGTTAGTTTTTATTGTTCAATGTATCTATCAATGATACGGCTGGCCGAATTAACCAATGATTATCGATGATCAATGGCCCTTATGGCGTTTCGACAAAAATAAAAGCCCGCCTGAATTTGATGTACAAGTAAAGTGAATCACTCACAGGGAGTTCTAGGTTTTTTCACAAATCTGAATGCTGTATAGACCTCCACATGGTTCAGGACTCGAATCGAACCCCTTAAAGACATCTTGATGAATCGACTATGTTGATCTCACCCGCTTACGTCGTGCAAGTTAGTTCGTGATACATACGCACTTAGGGAAAACTGCGGCCATAAGATCGGCGCCTATTGCAGTACATATTATTTATATTCAACCGGCGGCACATTCCGACAATGATAAATGACAGTTCAACTTAATACAGTCGGTTCCATCAGTCTGCGAAAACGCAGAGAGCTAGCTGAATCCGGGTAGGAATCTGATTTATCTTGCTTCTGAGGTTGCATGACATACATACCTCTTGCGAACATACCCGGATTATCTCATTACCGCATATATGTTTTCTTTCAGATTCCTTATGGCCCCCGTTAGAATCCCAGGTGTCTGTACCTTTGACGTTAATTTGGACCGGCGGGTTCAAGTTTTCCCCCTTGATTCCCTGGTTGACGCGACGCGTACGATATTCTTTGGGTAGATACGTACATATACGCACTAGTGTGCCTGCGAGTACGTGTCCCTAGCAAACGTACGCATGTCCCAGTGTAATCGCGCGCCCAGAAAGAAAAGAACTCGAAGCATTTTCCGCATTTGCAGGTCGGCCGACGTCAACAACGATATTCCTATTCCAAGATTCCATCTACAATTTACGTCTATATGTCTGATGCATATTTTCTTTGGGTTTATAGATTCCGTAATGGTCCATTAAGACTGACACAAGATGTAGATGAAGATGACAATAGATCGGAACATTGGGAAAAGTGAGTGATGGACGTGACTTTTGGAGAACATAGGGCGAAGACAGGCCCTAGGACAACATCTGGATAGTAAGACATCTGTATACAAACAAGAGTGCAGGTTTCGGAGAAGAGTCCACGTCTTTTTGTTTCGAAAGGATGAAAAGTCTGCAAAAGAATGGGACAAGGCAAAAAAGTCCGCGGTGTGTGGTGGAGCTGACGTTGAGATCGTTACCATCCCATCCGGGCACCTTTGAATTCTAGCAGATAAGGTATCTTGACTTGGCTGGTACAATGTAATTGGTAGATACTGTCTAACCTTGGAAAAAGAAATGTGTGTCATGCGGTTGGTACGTCTATTCCGAAACACTGGAATTAGTATACGCTTCGAACATCACCAATACACCGGAATATCTTCATCGAGGGTAGGAGACATGACGTTTTCTTTCATTCCGCTCCTAAATGTCTCATTCCAATCAACTGGAAGACATACAAACGCGCCTGTATTTCCAGAAAACGTTCTGACATCCTACCAACGAAGCTCACGCTGTCTTTCTCTTGAGTGCGTTCCACGGCTTGCGTAAACCCCTTTTTTCGATCAAGTCCGCGGGCATACAATAGACGGGATCAAGGTCCTGGAGGCCTGGATAACCAAGTAGGGAAAGTCCTGTCCAAAGGTGTGTCAAGAAAAAGACGAGAGTAACGAGAAACTACACACCTGCAACGCCGAACAGCGTGTGGAATACGTCGGCCATGTCACCTGGGCGATCTGCGATCCCGCCTGCCTCAAGGTCCTGCGGAAAAGTGTTCAAGCGAAAGGGAAGAGAAAGGGAAAGAAAGGTACCTGTGCGGAGAGTATGAACGTGGTCAATTTATCCGCGTCAATCCAAGGTATTTTGTCGAGAATTGCCATGGCGGAGAGAACCCAGAAGCTGTAGCATACCTGACCACATAGATGAGCGTGATATCCAAGGACCCCTTCAGTTTTTAGAAGAATCTGAAAGATAGAAAAGCAGCAAGTAAAAGAAACGTACATCCTCTAACTTCTCTGGCCGGCCATTTAGCCCCCCGTTTGGTAGCTGGCGCTCGCACAACCACCACCCAAGCGTCTCCTCATCAATCACATCGAGTCTATCCAATATCGCTAGCGCTGCTACACACACAAAAACTAAGTTCCGATGAACCAAATCAACACTGTGATCTGGAGCAAGAGACGACACACCACCTTGCGCTCCATGACTCTCCGCCCCTATCACGTTTCCGAACCCACCATCAAAATTCCTACACCTCACGATATAGTTGACCGTCCGATCTTTTGCTTCACCGTCGAGGAGATGTAGCTGGCCGAGGAGGGATAGGGCGCTGACGGCGCAATAAAGGAAGCGGGTGTCGATCTCGCCGAAAGAGTCGCCTGCGAAGACACCGGATGGTTGGTGGAGGGAGAGTATGACTGACAATAGGTTAATTCAGCAGGGAACAGCCACAGATAGTCATAAATCACATTTGACAACGCGGGGAATGTCGATACGGTCTAGGGCATCGTGCATGAGAAGAATTTGGATGGCGCTAAGTGTGGAATGGAGGTGCGCATCGTGGTCTGGATGCGCACCAAATGCACCTGTAGGGACTTCGTATCAGAATATGCATAACGTATAAGAGATACAGAAAACAAGGAAAAGAAAAATAAGCTAGAATCGCAAACCTGCCTCATCGTCCCAACAGCTCATCACAAACTCAATCGTCTCATCCCTAGGGAGCGCTTCCTTGTGTCCCATAATACAAAGCGCTGTTAGGCCCCAATAGACCGCGTTCATGCGCAGATGTGCCGTCAGGTGGTACGCGAGGTCATCTTTGTTCTGTTCAGCAATACATGAATTTGGGGAGACTGATCAGAAACGACATAAAACATACGTCGCCAAGAGATTTAATGTACGAGACGTGGAGAGGAATTGCGAGTTGTGAATTGCTGTAGGTCATGGTTGCGCAGCAATGATAAGATAGTCAACGGCCGATTGTCATGACTGACCGACCATCACGTTCATCGATCAAACCTCCGAATCCATTTAGACCATGATTATATATGGCATGGTGGATAGATGGATCCATTTGAATTACAGAAGAAAGATAGATGAAAAAAAAGTTATTCGATACCTGATGTCGACCCAGCCGGTCTTACACGAGCAAAATACAGGAAGAATTCTTAACAATAGATTGAAAACTAATCTAATCCAAGCCAGTCTGGGGGCCGTTCACAAAACACTTATCACATTCGGCATACTTAACAGTGATTTGAAAAGGGCCAAGTAACAAATCTTGTAAACATTTACGGCAAGACAATACACGATGTACCATTTAAAGAAGTCTTAGGCATGAGGTGATGTCTTCGTACTGTTAGCCGTACACAAGATTTTTGCTACTGTTTAGAGCGACACGAAGCGAGAGTATCAATTGGAATTGCTATTAGGCGTGGAGAGATACTGCGAGTCGCAATGAGGAGAACGAAGCGCTTGTAATTGGTTGCGCAACTAATAGGATAAAATGATGATTGATGATGCGTCGATGATCGCAAGGTCGTCTGGCCATTTTCCATCCGCAGAAGGAAAGACGTGGCGTACTATATGAACCATCGCTACTTACTACAAAAGTATGTTAGAATACGAAAACCAAAAGCTATCCCACGACATAGAATTCTAGTTCGAGACGACGCAAGGGATGCAGAACGTGATAACCTGACCACATGAAAAGGGGACCTAACTCATGACCCAAATCCTGACGGCCTTTGAACCCCCAACATCAGGATGCAATAACACGGCCGAGAGCCAAGATTGGAGGAGTCGTCGCCGTCTGTCGAGGAAGGCTGGTCGATAACGTGATAGCGGGGATTTGGGAGGAAGAGCGGGAACAAAATGGCGTTGGGATTGCTAGGGGAATTTCTAATGTGAGATTTGCTTTCGAGGATCATATATAGTGGGTGTTGCATACTGGGAGTGTACGCCTCAAAACAGTCTCTAGTGTGTCGAAGTCGCTGTATCGTTTGTGGGCATGGATCGTCGTTCCCTTTGAATCAAACTTATTTTGAGTACCACTAATGAATGAGCAGATGGAGGGCGGTTCCTCACCTCCTTAGTCCGAATCGCACAGTCATAAACTGTTCAACCGAGCTCAAACCTTGTAAAGAAGTCGTTCGAACGGTAGACCTCACCGATGTACCCCCGTTCTGGCTTATCCCCTACATTCGTCCATCCATTAATCCTCACATCCTGCGCAAATGCCAGACTCTTGTCTGAGCCCGTGTTATCATCTAACCAGATGTCTTTTGAAAACACCGACGGAGGTCCCAATGAACCTGGTATGCTAACTACCGAACGCCTGTCAGATTCTTGATCCTAGTAGCACCAGAAAGCGTTTGTTAAATGAAAGCACACTTGTAAAAGGTGAAGTGGCGTACGTGCATTAGCTCATCGTAGAGGCGCGACTCCTCTTCGACGTCAATTCCATTAGGTAATATCTCAAGCAAAGAGTTTGTGTTTGCAAAGGGGTGCACTAGTTGCGGAGGAGAAGCTGGGGCGGCGAAAGGTCCGGTGGATTTGCCCATATTACGGTCTCAAATGAAATATTGCAGTTGACATTGAAAATATCAATTGCAAGTAAGTGAAAGACTTTGCAGAAAATGCCGACGGTATTTGCCGGATTCGGAGTCACGTCATGAAGTAACGCGGCCTCGGCATAAGATAGCAATTGTAAAAAGTGCTAATCTTTCCTTCCGATTTTTTCCTCTCGCCCTCGTCTGTTCTTACCCCCTACTCCTTCTGGTTTCCTATGGCCTGGTTCGTTGGTCCGTGAGATTTAGACAGAGGTGGGGAAGTTTATTAAAGAAGGGAGGTGCGAAGCTTTGATGGGGTGACCCGGGATCAACATCGTTTGTGCACAGCCACTCCCTCGGCTAACACCACCGGAGATTAGCTGTTTCACGTTTCCCACTACTCGTTCTTTCTGAGGTGTGTCTGCCTACAGCTTCCGGCTTTTAGCTCACACGCTTACAGGTTTCAGCGCATAAGCTTAACAAAATTTAATTTTTATTATCTATTCCTCACCTCAGGCTCGTCTCGTATTCGAGAGGGCGTATCATTATACAAGTTTCTACTGGCTGGAAAACTGTGAGAGAGATTCAGATTCAGACTGATCTTTGTGATAGAGTATTTAGAACACCAATTTGAAGCCCAGCATGGCCTGTGCTGCAGCTTGAAAGCCGTAGCTTGGCTGCCTGACACATCACAAGCGACCATCGATGATCATTACTGTCTCAAAAGAGATAGCCATAATGCGCCCCTTCTTGTGATTTCTTATCTTCTCTTTCCTCTTCAGGCATCTTTACCATTGCTCTCTGGTTCTCAGAGAACAAGAAAAAAATTTCATGATCCCATTGGTAGGGTTCCAGACCGTTCCCTCCACGGTGATCAGTCTCCATGGGGTGTCGTCCGAACTTTCCGGGGTAATTTGATATGTCCAGAGGATTCACAGGATCAAATAAATTTCCAGTGAAAACGCACAGCTATAGCTCCTATACTGGATCTTACACACGATATATTGGGTTGAAAGCTTCCCAGTAGAAGTCACATTGTGGGTCCTCTCGAGCTTAACTGATGCTACGGAATCGCCCGCCAGGAAAAAACAGGTAGTCCAGAAGATTGATTTCTGCTGTGTTTGCATTAAATTGATAAGGAGACTATCAAGGTACGATCTGTGTTCTCCGTAGATCAAGGAACCTTTGGATTATGATGACTTTCCGCCAATTAATAGCCGATTATGTTTCAGAGTGCAAGGGAGATGCCGTATGCACGCATCTACCATGGTCAGAGTTAATTTCAGGTTCAGGTCTTCACAGTTGGACGGATTCCCGAAAAATCACGCATCTTCTGAAGATGTGGGAACGATTTCTTTCTTATGATTCCTCAAGAAATCAGAATGTTATCAACGTATTTATACTATGACATGGGATGTCACCAACAGGCCCATGACCTTCCAGCTCGAACGAGTCATATTACATCTAGACTTGTGCTTGAGTAGGTAATGAAGAACCACCCTTAAGGTCCAATTGCACCCGCCAAGAAACCTCAAACATTCGATGTACCTGACTGTGAGAAGTCGTCGCTCCTCAAACAATCATTCCTATGTATACATCATAAGCTTTGCAAGCTGGTCAAAATCCGGCCTGGGCAGCTGCTCGTTCCGCGACAGAACCTCGGGGTTCCCATATTTTGATATGTGGAGCAACATCCTTCTTCCCATGGACTGCATCCTCGTCCACACCCCAGGCACCTCCACCTGGCGTCTCGATTACCAAACGATCTCCCTTCCCCATGTACACCGTGGCCTTCCCCCCAACATTAATCTCACGAGTGGGAATAGTACTATATCGTACATGTGGATCAAGGTCCCCATCTTCTGTACGCAGCTGTTTGACCCAAGTGTTCCGGCCCGACGCACCCGGACCTCCGCCTTCCATGCCGTATGGCTGCCGCGTACGTCTCTAGATCAAAGAATCCCCGTAAGTCAGGCATGAATGAGCCAGATGACCTCGCCACCCCACGCGTGTCGCGGGATGGAACCTGATGGAACCTGACATACCTCAGAGAGGATAGACACCTGTATCGGCTCCAAAAACTCAATATCGCGGATGACACCTTCGCCGCCGTGCCATTTTCCCAACCCGGCAGAACCGTGGCGCAGGCCGAATTGGTGGAGCATCACGGGGTAACGCCGCTCAAGAATCTCCACGTCTCCAATGCGCGTGTTGGTAATGTGAGTATGGACTCCATCCGTTCCATGCCATCCTGGCCCAGCTCCAGAACCCCCAGCAATTGTCTGTATGTGTGACGTGAGCCCGAAGCGAGGTTGAATCACTGAAGACATACCTCATAGTAACCCCACCCAGCAACAGTTTTGCCATCTTTGTCTTTACCGCCAGTACCAAATGTCAAGTTACTAACACGATATTAGGGACGAGAGATACTATAACGACGCTGTTCCTTACTTGGTACATCCTTGACTGGCCGCGGCGGCATGGAAGGCTTTGAGAACGACATCAACTATCCGCTGAGATGTAAGAACATTACCACCGCACACGGCAGCCGTGCGTGATGGCGAAAGAAGGGATTTTCGAGGAATTTTTACTACATTTAATCAGTTTCACTCTTACAAAGACAAATTTAAGCGTACTTTCCAACGGTACCAAACAACCTGCATTTAATGGGATGTCGAGGTCAAGCATTGCCCGCATGCAATAGATGACAGCAGAGTGGACAACAGAAATCGGGGCATTGAGGTTTCCTCGTACTTCATATCCCGTACCCTCAAAGTCAAGAACAGCAGAGCCATCGGTCTCATTGATTTCGACTCGAAGACAGATCTGTGGGAATCGCGGGGTCACTGACGTACTTGATTTCAGAATGGGGGAAGAAGACATACAGGAGAACCATCATCCAAATAGTCAACTGCGTTCAGCACATTGGTGCCTGCACGTTTGGCTACATCTCGTAGGAGATTTCTGACGGACATTTCGGCATTGGCGCGGATATGGTACATATATTCCTGCACAGTGGCAAGGCCGTAGTCCTCGACGACTAAAATGACAAATGAATTTAGCCTGTGGTCATACTGAAGAGCTTCCCGATACACGTACTTGCATGGATGAGCTGGATACCCTTGTGATTTGCAGCGATTTGCTGAGAAATTGGTCAACCTTGGCTCATCACAATGCTAGGTTTAGCAGACACATACTGCCTTGAGGTCGCTTTCAACATCACGGATGTTTCTACACCCAGAACTACCTGGATACCGACTGGGGTTATCAACCATGTACTCAACCAGACCATCGTGGTTGAATACGCTCCCATCAACGATCTTGAAGCTCTCAATCTCTGCACCTTCCTCGAAAATGCTGACAGAGGTAGGTGGCATAGAACCGGGCAAGATCCCACCAATATCTGCATGATGGCCACGCGATGCAGTGAAGAATATGATTTCATTCGTGTTGGGGTCGAATACTGGCGTGATTATCGTGATATCTGGAAGATGGCTGTAATCGACATTCAATGGGCATGTGATGTCAAAGCGACGAAACGAGACTTACGAGCCTCCAGCGTAGGGTGAGTTTGTCATTAATACATCACCTTCTTTAAGAGTGTTTGCATGTAGTTTCATCTGATACTTTACCGCGCTGTATTGAATTGGAATAAGTCATTAAAAATGAGGGGTGCAGATAAACTGACAAGCTCATAGATCCTAAGTGGATAGGGATGAATGGCGCATTCGCCACCAAATCTCCATCAGGGGCAAAAAGGGCACAAGAAAAGTCGAGGCGCTCCTTGATATTGGTGCTGATAGAAGTTTGTTGGAGTGAACGACCCATGGCTTCGGCTACACTCATGAAACGGTTCGCGAAGAGAGTAAGAAGGATTGGATCTGGTCCATTAGAGGGGCCTTTCGAAGAAGGATGGTCTACTTTCCCTGGCATGATACAATAATATCCTGGCTGCACTTGTTGTTAGGATTTATAAGGGTTCCGTTCGATTTCCGGTCTCGATCTGTTTTCGCGTCTTGATAGATAATTTCTGAGGGCCTTTTGTATTCAAGAGTACAGAGCTTTAAAACTATTGCAAGACACAGCTCGAAGACGCGAAAGTCTAGGAACGACTATCAGGAAGAGGGAAGTCAAGGGAGAGACGGCCCGGAGAGGCCGGGACAAGCATCACGCTCGTGAGGAACTGGTGACACCTTCTTCGACAACTTCAACTGCACCAAAAGTTCAGAAGGGTTTCTACACGAGTTTCGCGCTCTAAAGGTAAGAATCGTTTTATTAGAAACATTGCTACGAAACGCTGATCGTCTTTGACTCGGACCAACTCATTAGTCGGGTGATCCAAGGCATTCGCGTCTACTCTAGTCAACGCGCTTTCTTTTACAGTTTACGAGACATGGCAGCGGGAACTCTTGCGGAGTATGTTGCATCTCAGGATGAACTCCTCCAGGAGGCAGCACTGGCCCTACCACACGAGTTCTCAAGATGCACTTACTCATTGGGCCACATTAGGTCGGTACCTATTATGTCCTCAATCATAGCCACAATCATGAACTAAGCTCAATAAAACAAGACAAGCAGTGTATCTCTGTCTATCTTGCTCGGTGGAGCGAGGCATTTGCTCGGCCTGTTCTATCGCTTGTCACACCGACCATGAGCAGATTGAGTTGTGAGCTTCAGGATCCTTATATAATTCCGAGTTCTGCCCGACCCGACCAATCGCTTACTCAGGTTTCCAAAGCGAAATTTTCGTTGTGATTGCCCGACTACCTCCATCACCCATGCCTGCACCTTACACAAGACCCTAGAAGAAGACAACGCTAGAAACGCATATGGTCCGAATTTCAAGGCCCAGTTTTGTCGGTGTGGACGGCCTTATGACGCGAGAACAGAACAGGAGACAATGATACAATGCTTGATCTGTGAAGTTCGTACCGGTTCGGTTTGCTAAGCGAGCTACTGATCGAATCGTTTCTCCAGGATTGGTTCCATGAATCATGTTGTAATCTCCGGGAAAGGCCAGCTTCCAGAAAGTCATCTCCGATGCCTCACTTGGATGAATCAGAAACTCATGAGAATCAAGACGACGATGCCCAATCTGAAGTGTCTTCAGGCCTCCCACCAGGCCTCATATCCGGGACTGAATACGAATCTTTCATCTGTGGTCCGTGCGTTTCCAAGAATAAGACACTCGTGAGATGGGCAGGTTCGCCAGGAATTACGATGGTTGTAAGAGATACTCCTGCCGAACCGTGGAGGCGCCTTCTGGATAAACCGCCCATAACAGAGGATCCCGATCCCATAAGCATTACAAACACGAACACCGCCGATGAGCCGACTGTCGGAAGCAAGCGTCCCCTTTCTCCCTCAAATACAGGCTGTTCGGACGCAAAGCGGCTGCGAGGAAGCTTTCAGGTCCCTATACCTTCCAGTACCTCCTGCCTTGCGCCGGATTCTAACATCATGGCACAAAAAATCTATCAACAACTTGATGCACCTGGGACCGCTTCCTTGGGCACGGGAGATCTCTTCCTATCGGGAGGTTTCCGAGATAGGTGGTGCCATTGTTCTTCTGTAGGTCGATTTGCTCCTTTCGTCAAGGTTCTTGTGTGTAGATTTTAACATATTGCACCCGTCTTTAGTGCCTTCCTCCCCTTGAGGCGATGCCATGCCTTCTTGTAGAAGAAGAGACTTATGAGCCTCCTGAAGACCCTGACTCAGGTGGGTACAATCCCGGCACTTGTAACTTTGAGGGGTTTGCCACGGTGATCGGATTCCGATTCCTCCGCACACGTCTCGTTCTGGTCCGCTACTAATGATTATGATTGTTCTTTAGGCCTTTCTCTGGAAGAACTCGGTATGCGGGCTCTCGAACGTTTGCCGCGTGATAAGGCGATTGATGGCATTCATGCGTTTAATGGGATGCGGTTAGACTCCAGCGCTTTTTGCACACCCTTTGCCTTAATATCCAATACAGGGATGATCTGGTCAAGTATCTCCGACCCTTTGCACAAGAAGGCAAGGTGGTCAGCGAGAACGATGTCAGGAATTTTTTTGCATCACTCACTGAGGCTGCGATGAAGGGCCGCAGGTGAGATTTGAGAGTGGAAGTTTCCCTTGTTTTTGCATAATACGCGGCAGCGGCGGCGCACGCCTTTTTGTTCTAACATCCGGAGGGAACTTTATCGAAGCGTCTGATACTCTGCAGTCCGATAAGTCGTCATTCTTGGCTTTTTGCCTACATAAAGGGAACAGAATAAACAGAGCCTTATTCGTGTCAACGCTCGATTGTCAATACTCTGCAGAGTTGATTAAAACGCAACGTTGATGTATGTCTAAGTACATACTTTGCACTAGCGCCCGCCTCATCGTTAAGCCCTAAAAGTCGTGTCATGGTGAGTCAGGACGAGTCACTTTTCAGAAAGGCCACGTCCAAGATCGATGCGCCGCTGCTCGCTATTTAGTATTGCGCATTGACCATGTCAATCCCGGCCGAGTCGGACATCCTTCTTTCACGATCAACTCCATGCATATGTAAGTGAAGTTGTCGACGAAGTTTGCGGCTCCGCTTTTATTCGCTGTCCCCGAAAGCACTCGAAAGCATTCATCTCCATTTATGTACATACGACATGGGCTTAGAATGATAGCGCACTTGTAAACCTTGGGTAAACTTTGCGTGCCAGATTTCTATTTCGTGCTTGCGCGGCGGCCATTCAAGGACATTTTTTGCCGAGCTGCTAATAGTGCGTAAACTTAGCGGCACTGTTACGTGAGGCCATCAAATATTCTGCACTATTCTTCAAGGATGAATATGATTTTTGGTAAAAACACTCGCGGCAAAGCCCGGGATGTTACGATCACATGATGAACTTTTTCGCCAATCGATAGAATTTTTAAGTAGCAATTTTTGTAGTTAACTCCATGAATCCGATCCTTCTGATAAATAAATGATAGATAACACAATAGGTTGGTATGGTGGGCAGAGCGAGTGCCGAATACGTTATGAACTAAAGACCCGTGGCAGGAGACAGTCAAACTAGTCCCGGGAGGTCGAAACACTCGACTTGTCTAGAGCATAGCTTGAATGTATCCTGCTTCGGGAATAGCATTTCCTGCGTGAATCGGCAAGGCTGCAAGGTAATCCTTCCAGCCAGCATCCGTCACTATCGGTGCCTGGACATATTTCGCGATGTTGAGTTGTTCGAGATATGTAGACAGATCAGGTAGGACCGCTGACACTGCCGCGTCCTCGCGTCGCCGTTGTGCAATCCTAGATAAACCCCCTTGCTCTGAGTACCACGCAGGGTCCTGTCGTATCACGGCACACTCGTAAACATCTAAAATCGGTTTGGGGAGATTAGAACGGATTGCCGCGGAGTAGGCGAGAGCGTGACCAATCGCCTCCACGACTCCCTGAGACTGTGGCAGGATCAGGGCATTGAAAGAGTCGCTGCGATAATCGCCGTCAATGCTTTGCAGGAGTGCAATGTTTTCTTCCAGAAGAGAAGACGCATGTAATGCAAGGAGTGATTCGCCTGGATCGGGCATTGGGATTTCGTAGCGCTTTTGAAGCAGTTCGGAGAACAAGCGGATGCACAAAGTCAGAACGTCGCCTTCGGCAATAATAACACCCTTGCCGTCATTCTAGAATCGCCGGATGTAAGTGCAGGTCCAGCAATTTTGCAGTAAAAGACTAACCTCGATACGCGCCATGTAGTTGTGCTCGAATGTGCCTTGGGCTCCACAGCGTTCTGCGACCTCAGGTACGCATCTTTGGAAGTGTCGACATATGGTTGCTTTTGTGATGACAGATAGAGCATGCCGAACACGATGATCTGTCGTGTTCATGACTTGCTCAACGATAATGGGGAACCAATTAGCCGTAACCATTCCTACTGCTGTTGCATGAACGATAGGCCACTGCTGTGTCCGGAAACTGATGATAGGTACAGGTGCGGAGCGTTTTCCCACTAAACTTCGATGCATTGAGTAGCAGCCTCCAATATAGGCCACAGTCTTGATAGCAGAGATCCATGGCGCGGGGACAGCCATAGTCCCAAGCTGTATTCGCCATATCTCGTCCCACCACGCTTCAAGCGAGAGCTGAGGGGTGGCATAGTCAAGGACGTCAGAAGCGACAAGGGCCGTAAGGGGAAGGTGGACATGATCGAAGCTTGTAATGGAGAAGTCGAGTGGTGCGGTACCGCTGCGAGGAGGAAGGCGAACAGAACGAACGCCATGATACATTTCGCGTTCGTTGCATATTGGAGTAACAAAGAAGCGAGACCCATGGTCCTTACCGTCAACTATGAGCCGAGCCATGACTAGGGCGACTTTCGGTATGCCGAACGATGGCGTCGAGGCGGGCATAAATCTATGGCGATGTCTATAACATGTAACACGAGAATGACACCAACGCTTACTTTGCTGCTTCCTCTCTGGGTGTATGGAGAATATATCCATCGGCAGTTTTTGTTGCAGTGGTCTCAATATTGAAAGCGTCTAAACCATGACCACGTTCGGTCAGAAGGTAGATACCGACGGTATCGAAACGCAGCATCCGATCAACCAATGGTTTGAAATCTGGACGTTTCTTCAAGTGTCGAGATAGGGTACCAATAGTGAGTCCAACGTGTGCAGCAATGATCGTAAACATTGCAATATCCACAGAGCATATGGGATCCATCATCATAGACCAAAACTTAGGAGAACAGTGTTGAACGTCCAATGACGTCAATCCTACAACGAATGGTACCGGTGAGCAACAGTTGTACGTCAATGAAGGGGGATACGGACGAAATGTTTGTAAAAGGAGCCGTGCTCTTCGATAGGACAGGGCGACGCGTTCATCCGCTGAGAGAAGTTCGACTTTGGTTCTGAAGAGAGGATGGAGGTAGAGTTCGCTTGCCATGGTAGATCGTGTGCTCTTGAAACTCTACTTCGTCCTCCGAGCATTTAACTGCAACGGAAAATCCGTTTCGGGATATCCTCACTAGGATCCCGGTATTTGGTATACCTACGTGAACCAATAGATCATGTCGGATTGCATTCCCAGAACGGTTGGGAAACATGCAGAACGCGCGCATCATGTCAAGCTTCAAGCGTGATTTTTGGTCGCAAGACGCCACTAGGAGGTGAGTTCTGCCGATCGATTCCAGATGTATCTGCCTGCCCAGGCGACACCATACACTTGATCGGACAGATTTGTGGGTGCCGTAAAAAGCTATGTATATGACCCATCGCGTTCACTCTGAAAAAATATTATTCTTTCATGATGGATCTCTATAAGTTCAACTAGGATCAATGAGCTTCGCTGCCAAACAGACAAAAAGCCAAGACAACGTTACCCTCACTTGAATCTGCCCGTTCCATTCGGGATATTTGAGGTATGCACTGCCTGACACTTATGGTTGATTAGTGAAGAACATAATGCTCATTCCAATGAATTTGAGATATACCTGGGAACGCTCACTGTTACTTCAAGTCGGAAGTCAAGCAAAGAGATTCAAGTTTTGCTATCTATTCTAGGTAATCATGTTTCAGGAGAAATGATCACTAGGAGACAAGACGGATTGGTTTAGCTAGCGGGCCGCTAGGAATCTGGAGATAAAAGGAGTTGCTAGGAGTTTGCGCGTGCGAAATCGCTACGATGGCCACTGCAGAAAGTCATTTCCGACTGTGGCCGATCTTCCTTCAATCTTTCTCCTTCAAGCTCCAAGCTCTACTATGTATAGCTACTATCGTTTCTCAAGGCATGACGCACACTACTTACTGTTCAAGTTTCTCACACACATACATGGATGGACCCTGTTATCTCATTATCTAGGTTGGGAATTCGGTCAGACTCGGAGGTGCTCCTGCCAGCACCGTCACCCTCGAAATGTTATTTCGCCTGCATGCAGCTGAGCTACATAAGTCCCTCATTTTGTCCTTCAATCATTCAAGAAAGGTTTCGAGCGAATAATGGCAAAGATTTCCGGATTGGAGTGTAGCACATGGTCCTTGACTGATGGCATGGTTGTCACATGAATGATCTTTTGAACCTTGATGGTTGCAGAAAGTGTCAGGACCGTCACATTGGCGAAGGGAAGCTTCGAGCTGACCTCAAAGCGTTCGCGTTCTCTCTCTGCAGTTCTTTTCAATGACTATCAGACAACGGTTCCGTAAAACTGTAAATGACCCATGACGACATATTCATAACGCCCAACGGCGTATCGACGTGGACGCATTATAGATGATTTACACACCTCGAATCAATAGATGCCGAGCGGTGTTGATCCTTGGGGGAAGGTCACAGGAGGTCAACCACTCTTCGGACCTGATATAGACGTGTATTATTAATTTACATGCAGGCTGGGATTTACTACCTTGTCGAAAGCCAGCCACATCTTGAAAGATTTCTTGTGAGGAATTTACGTACATTCCTTGATACTTGTTGACGTGCACACGGCTGTAGGGACTTTATCTCCCTCCATAACCATGTCGCATAAGAACGGGGATGGTATCGTGCTTTCGCATAATGAGACCGCTTATTCTAACAAACAGGCCCTCCCATCCCCATCAAACAAACCGAACGATTTATCGTCGGCGAAAGAAAATCCCGAGGCAACGGCCCAACCGCTGCCAGAAGGTGGTATACGAGCATGGCTTACGGTAATGGGAGGGTTTGTGCTCTTCCCAACAACTCTTGTATCGAACCGTGACTTTCTCCTTTAACTTAGCGCCATGGTTACATTCTGCACATTTGGAGTCGTTCAGTCCTATGGCGTCTATCAAGATTACTATACTGTCGGCTTCTTTCACGACGTCAAGTGGATGAATTGACGAACTGTTTTTACAGAGAATATCTCTCAACGAACAAAGTCCGTCACATGTAAGCTGGATAGGGTCCATGCAAGTCTTTTTCGTGTTTGCGATTGGTCTACCGGCCGGAAGACTATTCGATGCTGGATATTTTCACCATTGTATACTCGGCGGGTCCTTGGTCTATATCTTCTCGTAGGGACCTCGCCAACTGGAGCTACGAATGGTTTAATCATTTTGAGTAGGATATTCATGCTATCAATTGTGCAACCACACCATTTCTACCAAAATTTCCTTGCGCAAGGAGTTGGGATGGGCATTGGAATGGGTCTCATGTTCTTACCGGCTTTGCAAGTGACTTCCCACTACTTTATGAGGAGGAGGTCACTTGCAATGGGTATTGTCATTACAGGTGAGTTACTCATACTGGATGCGGAGGCATGAGGAAGTAATGTCTACATCGCATCTGAAGGTTCCAGCATAGGAGGATGCCTTTACCCAATCCTTCTCAACAACTTGTTTGCGAGAACGTCCGGATTTGGTATGGGCGTCAGGTGCGTGGTTAAATCTCAAGCCAGGTTACGGCGTTAAGAGATTTCTAGAGCGGTTGGCTATATTGATTTAGGGTTTCTCGTAATAGCCAATTTAGTCATGAGAACACGGATACCGCCCCAGCGGCGTCAAACAGAAGGAACATCAGTCTTCAAGGAAGTCATTACCGATGGCCCGTACCTTCTCTTCATATTTGGTTCGTTCTTGGTCCGTGTTGCATACTTTAACACTATTAAACGTCAGACTGAATGGTATTTGATAGATTTTTTGGGGAATCTTCGTGCCGTGTACGTATCCTTTGTGGGACTCGCATCCGCTTACGTAATCAGAAAGTCAGCCTTCTATATTCAGCTTTATGCCGTACTCCATGGCGTGTCTCCGGCATTTGTCAAGTATTCAGTAAGTCTTACCTTGTTTTTGTCACTACGCTTCAGTTATTTTTTTTCATCCTTCAGATTACAGTTTTGAACGGCGCGTCGATTTTGGGGAGGACAGTACCAAATATCGTTGCAGATATCTACGGGCCATTAAACGGTACGCCATCGGTTATCTGCTTTCTCAGTTTGAAGGACATAATGCGTTGATAGTCCTGATACCCATTGGTATCATTTCCGGTAGTTTGGTACTCGCCATGTTTGGCGCCACCAGCGTAGGGGGTACAGTTGCCTTTGCCATCTTCTATGGGTTCTTCTCAGGAGGAGGTTGGTAGACTTTGCCTTTCTGGAGCCGCAGTTTCAATTATCATTTTTATTAGTTGTGTCAGTCGTGACGCCAGGTGCAGTCTCCTTTGTTTCTCGCAAGGACCATTTAGATTTGGGGTAATATTGGTTTACATATATTAGAGGTGGTACTAATCTGCTGTTTTCGTTTAAGGATCCGGCTCGGTCTTTTATCTTTCACGTTGGCTTTTGCTCTGCTAACTGGGAACCCTATCGCTGGTGCGCTTCTATCGCCACCTGAGTACAAGTGGCATCAACCTTTGATCTTTGCGGCTGTGAGTAATGTTCCTCGAGTCTAGATTTGTACTGATTACTGGGTGTAGGTTGTGACAATTTCAGGATCTGTTTGTATTTTGATAGCTCGTAGTGCTCTTGTTAAAAGAAAAGGCACTCGCATTTTGTAGTGCATAAACTATCATCAATTACGAATCATACGACTCCGATGTACAATCCATGTATAATGATGACCTGTTACCTTTTACCATTCTCGATCAATAGTTATTCAAACGGATCGGTGACTCTAGTGTACACGCGGTAACACGAAGTAGAAAGAAACGTTCGAGTCATCTGCGCCCCGAGGTCGCCGGCATGTGATCCACATAGTAAAGTTTGTGCGAGAGAAGTTCTGATAATTTGTAGTTGGGTTGGAACTCTTTATTCGCTTGCACTAAAAATAGTGACAACTTCATTGCAAATACACTCTAATCTTGACAATACAGTTATACTTAAACTCACTAGGACCCTACAGTAACAAAGGTGTCCGTATACTATCTGTTATTTAGTATGTTTCTTAGCCCACATGACCCATATAAATTATCATTTGAACATGGGACATGGTTTTTTGTCTTGTTCGCAATTGTTCTCTTTCGTCATGGCTTCACGACGTGCGGTGTAAGCCGGGTATCGTAGTCTCTGACTCTCATATGACATCTATATATCAAACCGTTTTTCTAGGCAACTCAATGAAGAATTCAAGATCTAATTGCACGAGCAGTTTATAAGACACCAAAAATTTTGACAAGTAACGAACACGGGTTCAACAGTCCTATGTATCTGGATTAGTTCTGTCAAAAAGCAGATTTCGGAGACCTCACCATTCCATTGAATGAAGGAAGGCCAGGATCTTCAAAAGTCCTTTCCAGAAGGTACGTCAAAGCAGAATGAAACACTGTAGCATGAAGAGTTTGATGACGGCTATAAACCAGTCTGGTAAACATACAAAGAGGAAAGGTGCTGTCATTCTAGTCCACGTCTCGCCCACATCCTAGAACTCCGGTAGAGACTCCAGCATGTATCTTCAAATTTACATCTAACAAGTATGGAGCCTTCTTCATATACATCATTATCATTCCTGTTTTTTTTTTCTCCAGAACTGGAAAGAGAGTAGATGGATTCATTGAAAGTCGATTTCACATCGTGACACATGACAGTATGGTATGAAACATGACACCTTGTATCGTTCGTGAAACCGGCCCGTTTGGATAGGTTTATGGATTCAGATAAAAGCACTGCTTGTCGAAGTCGCTTTTTCGTCGTTGGATTGGACATTTCTTCGGTATGATTGGCGCCGAAGGTCCTTATCAGTGCTTCAATATCAAAGGGGTTGGCGCGCAGACTCTGGAAATCATCTTTCCAAGTATTCAAGACCATGACACCCAGCTGCTTTCGGCATGCGACGACCACATATATAGGCACGATGTCTAACAACGTTTGATGAACAAAAGCTGGTAGTGCACGTTTGCGCCGCTGCAGGTGCAAGAGAAGAGAAGAACACGGCTTGAAGCCAAAGAAATCAGTGGCGTATCGGGAGTGGCCACGTGCATCAAAGACATTCAAGGCAATTCGGGGGTGATGAAATATCCTCGTTCGTGTATCCACGATAGACAGAAAGGTGAACGGTTGGTGAAGGAAGTCGGGACTGCAATGCGATTAGACGGTATAAAAGGGCAAAATCTACAACATAAGAGTGAGAGTGGATATGAGCGCGGCATGGAACCTTGTAGTAGCCGTTTGTTAGTGTTTTCGTTACCCCGTTGTACATTGCCTTATCTATTCAACCTGCATACGATCCAATGTTTTGGAACTTGACGAGTACGGCAAGAGGAAGTTTTCTGATCAGAATGAAGTCCCAATGGACTTGACGCAATTCTCATATCAAGCTCCACGGTCCAGATTGTTCATCGAGTCACAATAGTTGCGCTAGAGCTCCATCAGAAGAGGAAGATATAGTTAACCTGGTCGAACCGGTCCTGACCCATAGATTTTTTGGAGAATGTTGTATACTCTCGGCAGCCACCGGCCTACAAACACCAGACGCTATTATGCGGGTTCCTGGAGCACGCAGATTCGTAAGGGGCCATTTGCATGGACGACAAGACTAAAAGGTGTAATCTCCTACAAATGATCAGAACAATCACGATACTACAGAAGAATCACTGACCCAGGGTAAATCTTCTAACTGGATCACATGTCTAGCAAGACATGGGTCTTAACGATGTCGTCGAAACGAGAGCCCTGGGCAAACGAAACTGATATGTGAAAATTTATAGAAATTTGACTTCAGGTGATTGAACCACGCATGCGCTCTATTGTCAGCCGTTTACGTGCATTGGAGAAGTGTTCCAATTACAAATTGATGTAACGACTAACAGGGAATAACAGAGAACTTCAAGAAAGCTTCGCATCGGACATTTCAAGACGCACAGGCTGTTCATGACGATGGCAATTGAAAGATACTGTCGGCGCAAAGGAACAAAAATAAAGCTCTGGGAAACTCTGGTCAGGTCACCCAAGAACGGTCACGTGGGTGCCAAGTTTGTTTACGCGACCTGAGCGACGGGAACAAGAACTCGAGTCGTTTCAACGTTCACAGTTCAACGTTCAGCATTGATATTGACAATTGCAACTGCCACTGAAGAGTTAACGGTTGTATATTCAAGTATCCTGGAGATCTCTATGCTCTATGGCAGCACAAGCAACCCCTATGGCGTTAACAGCACTTCTTAACTCGCTACATACCCATTTACAAATACAGACTCAACTCCTACCTACGCTACATGCCCAACTTGGTCTCCCACCATCTGCTCTTGAAGACGAGCTGAAGGACCTAGAGAAACAGCTTATGCAGAGTGTGGAGAGACAGATCGAGCAGCGTCAAAAGGAAGTGGACCATTGGAGCGAGAAATGCGAAATTGTGGAAGCAGTGTGTCTGAGATACTCGAAAGCTCTGGGCGGAAACATCAAGGTTACGGGGAGTAGCGTTGGGGAGCTGCGGAAAGTGCTGGTGCTCCCAAAGAGGTTTGAGATGGTGTCGGAACATCAAGAGAAACTTCGACAGGCAAGCAACGTCTTTGTCTTCGTGAATATTGATTAATTTTTCCAGTAGGTTTATCATACGAAGTCTGAGCAACTTTCTACGTTGACAAATCGTCTCAAATCCCTTTCTCGTACACTTGGGAGCGATTTCTTTGCTTCGGACCTTTTGGAACCTGTTATAGCTGCAGGCGACAAGTCTGATGATACAGATGTAATCATGGATGTTGCCCCAGAGAGGTTCTTGAAATTGGAGAAGGAACTTGTCAAAGGAAAGGCGGAAGTTGTGCGTGAAACTCTTTCTCCATCTATCCTTATGGCTCTCAATGTGCTTTTTGCCGTAGTCCAAGCGACTTCAGCATTTGTCTAGCACGTTTTTGCAAATTGACTGGTTATACACTGAATTAGGGATATCTCCGCCTGCGTTGGACAGCTTACCATCGTCATCAAGTAACTTGCTCCGTGGATCTATGTCTATGTCCCGGAAACTTTCGTCAGCATCAGATCCTTTCTCATTGTCGAACACGCCTACCCCTTTGTCACGCATTCGATCAGTGACGCCTCTCTTATTCAAAGAGGATCTTCTTTCCGCATCAGAGACCGACTATGAGCATATCTTTGCCAATTTTGTCACCAAGATCGAGGAAGCAGACGACGAAGGTCTTGACAGTTCCTCAGTACCGACGGGACTTCAGAATGTCGAACCGACCAAGGGATTGTTGGCATGGGCTGAAAATCTTCAGTCTTCCCTTGAGGAAACCAAATGTAGGCGCGAGGCCCATATCCAGGCAATGTATGATCAGCTGGAAGGGCTATGGCGACGACTCGGAGTAGATGAAGCTGACATGGATGCTTTTGTGGAGGCGCACAGAGGCAGTACAGGAGACGTCATCAGGGAATATGAGGAGGAGTTGGAGAGGATGCTGGAATTGAAAAGAGAGCGGATGGGAGCATTTATTGCGAGTACGAGGGAGGAAATTATGAGGCTCTGGGACGATCTAATGGTTGGCGAAGATGAAAGAGCAGACTTTGCTCCTCTCGTAGATGGTGAGTATTGCTATCCAAAGTACAATTTTAGTCCTGAAATCACCTAGATGAGCATACCGAAGAACTATTGACAATACATGAAGACGAGATCAGGCGGTTGAAAGAAGACCGGAGACAGAAAGCACCACTCTTAGCAAGCATCAAAAGGTATTTCGATATCTGTGAAGAGGAGAAAGAACTTGATGCTGCTGCTTCTGACCAAACACGATTACTTGGTCGCGGTCGTGGTGGCGATCCCGGGAGACTGTTACGAGAGGAGAAGATGAGGAAGAGAGTTATGAAGGAAAAACCACGAGTGAGTAAAGGTACAATTTGTCAAGGCGACGTCTTTAACATCGTCTACAGCTAGAACAAGACCTTTTAACTTCGATACCTGCCTGGGAGGTGGAAGCTCAGCGTCCATTCCTCATTCATGGAGAAAGTATACTCCAGCTTCTGATGGAAACGGTCAGTGCTGCAGACCAGGAGAACAAACGAAAGCCTGCGCGAGCTGGTTCAGTTCCAGCCCGTGCTACCACACCAGTAAACTCCGCACCTGGTTCGAAGACCCGCTCTCGCTCCGCATCTCAAACTATCCCAAATAAACGACAAAAGCTAGAACCCGTTCCAATAGGACAAACGAGCCAAGGGAAGGGTGGGAAGGGACAAACTCCAAGTTCCGGGTCGAATAGACCGCCACTGGGATCGTATCGCGGAGGTAACGGGACCACAGGTGTGAGAGCCGCGTCGTCTCCCTCAAAGATTCCTGGACGAACACCCAGCGGATCTTCGCTGCCACGCCCTGTGCCTGTGTCGATACCCAAACCTGGAACACAGCACCATGCCCTGGGCCATGGAAGAGCTCCGACTAGTGTTACGTATAAGGTGTCATCGACAACTAGAACGACGTCTGGAGTCTATGGGACCAGGTATCCTAGTGCAGGGGCTAGAGCACAAGCCGTCGTGAAGAAGGCTACCAGGGCAAGGAGAGAAAGTTTCAAGCCACGCCCAAGCGTCGATGGGGATCTGGGAGTCGGTGTTGCTCTGGGAAGCCATGGGGGAAGGTGGCCAGGGCTAGCGGGAAGTGTTGAAGAAGAGGAGGAATGCTGAAAGCATGGTAGATGCATTCTCTCTTCTGCTTGAAATCTCAACTCACGATAGATTATGACCAGCCCTGGAACGACGATGCCCACGTTCCTTGTGTCCATTCAATACCTCTATTCGGGTATCCTTTTATGATTATTTATACATTCCTGTAGTCTATGTCACAATTGTATATCTTCCGCGATGTAAAAACAAATCTAGAGCATAGTGGCGGCAGGCCCTTCACTTTGTTGGAGTTCATCGACATCAGTTGCCTGATAAGCTTGCGCGACTTTTCTCTCGATGTTGTGCCAACCAAGCACGATTCATGAGTGTGACACTGACCAACGGGGGAACGCGACCTGTCACGTACCTGTCACAAAACTTACCCTTTAACCCAACCGTCTAGCACAAAGTTGACGCGCCCATTGATGGCGAGGGGTCGTGGAACGTTTGGACTATCATCCGCACGCGCAGGAGATAGAGGTCGAGGTACATATAGAGGAAGAGCCGCTTCTTGGCGTGGCGGACGCGGTAGAGGGCGAGGAGGAGCGAAGACAGGCGAAGGAGGACCCAAACGCGAGGATGACGGCACTCAGCTTGCGGAAAGATTTGAG